>ML835663.1:15334-29220 GCA_009831015.1 Picea engelmannii | reverse complement strand
AGAATTGTCTTCTGCCTTTATCATTACCGCCCTCGAGGGCGCTGCAGTTGTCTACACCAACACTTCCGTCATCTTTTTTCAGAGTTACATCACACGAGCATGGGGCATGCCCGCCTCGTTTGTACACAGTTGTATATTTTTTCTACACGTCTCTCAGAAGGTCGGAATACCGGTTCCTTCTTTCTCCAACGGATCACTCCGAACGATCCCACTCTTGCTTTCCCTTACAACAACATTCTGAGTAGAAGAAACATTGATGGATTTCGGCTATACGTATGCTCCTAACCTCATCCATCAGGGGGCATCTGTTATCACTGAAATTTCGTCTGCACATGGTGACAAGAACTCCGCATCATCAAAACAGCGATGAAGTCATTCATGGCACTAAATTAATTTCACAGCACTCCAGAAGGGCCAAAAACTATACAAAGTAACCAAAAATTGAAGGGCGCTTTACAGCAGTTTGGTGCGTGCACGCAGGCGCAGGACAAAAATGTGATTTGCGTGCATGCGCGCTCGACACGCAGCTGTCAGCGTAAAAACCCACACGCCTGCTAATACGACGCATTAATTGAATAGATCGGCCTCCCAACCGCTTACGAATCGACTCCCAAGTTGATTTGACTCTCAAATCAGAGCCGGATCCATAAAATCGGCGGGTTAATGACCTAAATAAACCCTAAAAGGGTCCCTGTTCACACTTTGAGAAGGTTACGTGACCGCCCAAGGAGCTGCTATAAAAGGCCGTGAGGATACACTATTTTGGAAAGGAATTCTAAGCACTGTTATGCTGTTCAGATGGTTAAGGGCTCATCCTTTAACAACAACCCATCAGCTGCATCACCGAGAGTTCTTTCACTACTATGCGTAGTTCATCTCATTTGTAAGGAAAGAAAATTGTGTGAGGGCCCCAAAGAGCCTTCCATTGGGGGGAGAAGGAACCTCTGGTCTCTTCCTTCAGCATGCTCCGGTTTCATTAATACACCAGCCTGAAACCATTGGTGATCCCTGTGTTTTGTGTTTGATGTTTGTTGTTTATTTTCGCAGTGTTATTTGTTTTCAGTTGATATTAGATTATAGTTCGTTTTGTTTCCTTTAACCCTATGCTCCACAGCTGTTCTGCCCTGCTAGACCCAACAGGGTATGCAAGCACTCTCTATTTGCTCACCTGGTGACCATTTGAACGTGAACAATGCTATTGTTATTTATTGAAATGCAAAGAACTATAATAATGGCTTAAACATTAACATAATCAACTTATTGTGAATGAGCACAACCATCACATCTCTTCTCATAGATAAGCTGCCACCATTCTAGCAAGTTTGTTTTCTGTTGCGTTTTATAGTTTCATCTTATTTAGTTATTGAATAGAAACCAATTTTATTGTATATCTGTTATTCTTTGTTAAGCATATTTTGATAATAATCTATATTCATTTCATTCTGCTCATAAAATCTGGATCATCTAGGTCATCCGTGACTAGCCAACCCCAACCACGCTCACTAAGCTTTGGAGCTTCTTAGGCCTTGCCAATTTATATCGTAGGTTCTTGTTGGGATTTTACCATATTACATGCACCCTCAACCAAGTAAACAGAGGTGGTGGTAAGGAAACATTTGTGTGGGGCCTGTCCCAATAGCAAGCATTCAATGATTTGAAGTAGCGCTTGTGCTCAGCCCCAGTGCTTTCATTACCCAACCTGCAACAACCCTTTGAGATTGAGATAAATGCTTCAAACTATGTTGCGGGCACAATTCTCACTCAACACAACCACCCCGTGGCCTATCATAGTGAGGCACTATCAAATGTCGTCCATAAGTACCCTACCTATGATAAAGAAATGTAATCCATTATGCAAGTCTGTTGCTAGTGGAGGGATTACATTCTCGGGAAGGAGACAATCATCCACACTGATCATAAGCCGCTGCAGTTCATGAAGACACAAGGAAAATTGTAGAATGACCGCCATCAGAAGTGGTACACATACTTGTTGCAGTTACACCTCAACATCAAGTATAAGACATGAATTACTAACTGCATCGTTGATTTCCTTAGCCGACCTCTATTTGTGACACTCACCACAATGCTAGACTTTTGCAACCAAGAGACCTCCAGATTGTTGGTTATGGAGCCTAATTATCTTCTTGATTCAGATGTCTTTGTTTTCAACCATGTTTATACCCCATGAATACTTTACACCTCGAAAGAATGTACACTCCTACATGTGGGGGAGTGTAAATGGGGGTTACCCCCTCTGCGGGGTCTGAGGGCAAGTGGGCCCCTGGTGGAGGTTCAGGGGAGAAGCCCCCAAAGGAAAAATTGTATTGTAAATGTATATTGTAATTTCATTGTAAATCTAGACCGTTCATTATAAGGTCACAAATCTGACAGTAGAATTTATGTTAGGGTTTGCTTCCATAGAAGGCAAACCTCTTTTATGAGGGAAATGAATTGCAACTATGTGTCACTGTGAATATTGTATTTTGAGAGAGGATATTGTGAGAGAAAGAAGAGGAAATTACAATGGCTGTGATGTAGGTTGTATCCATCCATTTCCTGGATAATAATAAAGGAAGGACTTGGCAATTTCTCTGGTGGATGTATCCCACACTGTATGAACCACATATATATGTGTCTCTATTGTATTGTGTATCTTATGTGTTTTATTTCCACATTTGTTTTATTTTATTGATTTGCAATCCTATTTTTCTAACAATTGGTATCAAAGAGAAAGTTAACTCACAAGAAAATAGGGTTCTTGGTTTGAGTGGGAGCAATGGCGAAAGATGGAAAGTTTAGGGTTGAGAAATTTAACGACCAAAACTACCAGTTATAGAAGATGCAGATGGAAGATTACTTATATCAGAAGGATCTATTCCTACCATTGGGTGGAATAGAAAATAAGTTGACAACCATGAAGGATTAATGACACAGATCCCCACCTTAGCAGGATCCGCTGACCTCCTGGTCTTTGGATATTCTTAATTCCCCGAGCCGAAATGACTCTTTCATTCCCAGTTGGAACCTTCAGTACATATAAACACAAGTCCTTCTATAAGTTACACCCACGCGAATAAACGCTAGGCGTAAACCTCCCCTCCACATGACCACTTGCGTAACCACAACCTTAACCTCAAAAGGTGTTTTGCGGTTCACGATTTCGAGACTCCTGCTATAATGCAGCTCGACTCCTCCTTATCCCAAAAAACCAAAAAAGGCTAACGATCCTTAACTCCTCCCTTAACTCTTTACTGATGTGACCCTTGGATGCGACCTGGGACCCAACTTTCAGCATGTCATAATTTCATGTATCGAGGATTTGTTAAGTGACTTTCCTCCCTTTACCCGATATCTGAAATGTCGATATCTCTTCACCATAGATCAATGGTCCTAATCCTTCCATGATCTAACAGTCCAGATTTTGTCGAGATTTCGCAACTCGCGATTCTCGAATTGTAACTCCTCCACCCTCTCGACTTCCGAAAACATGAAATAGAGAGCACCAAATCAACGAATCTCTCCCGTTCATATCCAATGTCTACTATCTCTCGTGAGCTTGTGAGTGCTGAAAGACACTCAGCCTTAACTTCTCCACAGATCTACTAGATCCAACAACCCACTTAATTTTGGTGATTCTCCATCCAAGAATTTCAACCATCCGTTCAAACTTTCAATGGATTTTGGCCAAAGAACTTGACGCCCCTTCCTTATGAACTTAACTTCCGTGAGACGAATTCAATCCTTATCCTTCCTTTGGACTCTTAGAAGTCTCTATCCTTCCTAAGCTTGATTCCTACAACAAACTCAAATATTTCTAAGGAATTCTTGTGTGCACTCCTTGCGACATTCATGATAACCTCTGGTTATTCAACACTTCCAACTCTGTGCACTCCTTGCGACAATAGTTCTTCAACCACTCTCCTTGGTTGGTAAAGCCTAAGACTTTAATCGGCATGTACATGCCTTGCATGGCTCTATGTTATGTTTACACTTCTATTGGTATAAGAACAACGATATCTCTCCTGAGCTTTTCTGAGATAAAACTTAGAATCTTGTCAATGCACTCCTTGCAGAATTTCATTGCACTCCTTGTAGGAATTCTCAGGAAGAGAAACAATTGAAACTTACACTCTCCCTCTCACAGACTTCATACATTCAACATGAAATCACAGATACACACACAACATTGAAACAAATGCATAACTGAGTATATAAGCAAACTATAAACATACCATTCAATAGATGCAAACAGTGACCATAATACACCATGAAATTGGATCAAAGCATTCTTATATTAATTCAAATGCTTCTGTTCATGGGTTCAATAGCAAAAACTATCTGCTTATACAACTTCTACAATCTCTGTTCTTCTCTACTCTCCTATGCTCTCTTGCTCTACTACTTTACAATGAGAATAATGATACAATACATACGAGGGAGATATCTTGAGTTTTCCCTTCTACAACCCCAAGCTATCTAATCGAATTAAAGCCTACATCTACTTTACATTCATTACATTAAATTCCTACAACCAACAGATGAGAGAAAACACTCAAGATCTGCGTTACAATCCCCAAAAACATTTAAGGGAAATGACATCCTTCCAGCTATTACATTAATGTTTCATCTTTTAAAATTCAAAACGTCTTCAAAATGCGTGTTGGTTCATATCTAGCTGTCTTCCACTTACGCTTTCTTGGATTCTCCTGCATCAATGAAGAATGGGAAATTATTGACGGAAAGGCTCTAGGAACGATACTGTTGAGCCTGAAAGAATTGGTGGCTTTCAATATTTCAAAAGAAAATACAATGAAGGAGTTGATGGACATATTGGCTAAACTGCATGAAAAACCCTTGGCATCTAATAAGGTATTTATAATGAAGATATTATCTAATATGAATATGTCAGAAGGAGGGTCTATTGCAGATCAGTAAATGAATTTAATACAGTTACTAATGAACTGATTTTTGTAAAAGTAGACTTTTATGATGAGGTCAGGGCTCTTCTAATCTTGTGCTCATTTCTAGAAAGTTGGAATGGCTTGGTCATGGCTGTAAATAACTCTGTCTCTAGTTCAAACACTTTAAAATTTGATGATGTTGTTGGTGTTATCCTTAGTGAGGAAATGCGACGAAAAAGCATAGGTGAGACATCAAGTAATGCGTTGAACATGGAGAACATGGGAATACAAAAGGATAGAGGAAAGGGATGAGGAAACCATGGGAATTATATGAAGGGAAGATACAAATCCAGACTTGGAAATATAGAGTGTTGGAATTTTGGGAAGAAAGGACATATGAAGAAAGACTACATAGCTCCAAAGAAACAAAGAGATGGACAACAGGAGAAAAATCAGGAAGCAAATGTAACATGTGATGTGTTAAAATATGATTTGATTCTTTATGTAGATAATATTTTTAAGTCTTGGGTATTAGATTCAAGGGATTCATTTCATGCCACACCCCATAGGAAACATTTTCTAGATTATATTCAAGGTGATTTTGGATAGGTTCATTTGGGTGATGATGCACCATGCAAAATTGTTGGAATGGGAAAGGTAAAAATAAAGCAAAGGAATGGAAACCAATGGTTGTTGAAAGAGGTAAGACATGTTCCAGATCTAAGGAAAAATCTAATTTCAATAGGGAAGTTGGAAAGTGAAGGTTGTATATCTATATTTACAGATAAGGTGTGGAAGGTCACCAAATGATCATTTGTGATAGCAAAAGGAGAGAAGATAGGTACATTGTACTTATGTACTGGTAATATTGACTCTTCTATCTCTTTAGTTTATACATGAGTGGATACAACACTATGGCATCATAGGATTGGACACATGAGTGAGAAGGGGATGCAGATACTTCACAAAATAAATTTGTTGCCAGATCTTAAACAAATTGATTTGGATTTTTGTGAACATTATGTTTATGGAAAACAAAAGAGAGTCATATTTCTCAGAGTTGGAAAAGAAAATAAGTGTGAAAGGTTAGAGCTTGTGTATACTTATGTATGGGGACCATCTTGGGTATAATCTCTTGGTGTCTCTCATTATTATGTTACTTTTATTGATGATGCAACTAGAAAAACTTGGGTTTATTGCATTTGACAAAAATGTGATGTTTTTGATACTTTTAAGAAATGGAAATCTTTGGTTGAGAATGAGACAGGAAAAAGGTTGAAGTGTCTCAGATCATAAAATGAAGCTGAATATTGCAACAAGGAGTTTGATGATTACTGTTCATACCATGGGATTTGTAGAGAGAAGATAGTTCTAGGAACACCACAATAAATGGTGTTTCAAAAAGGATGAATAGGACAATCATGGAGCGTGCGAGGAGTATAAGATTGCATGTTGGTTTTTCCTTATATTTCTGAGAAGTTTTTGTAGATATTGTTGTTTACTTAATAAACAGAGGACCTTCAAGCTCTTTGGATGATAGAATTCCAGAGGATGCATAGACAGGTAAAAAGGTAAACTATTATTTTTTGAAGACTTTAGGTTGTGAATCATTTGTCCATATTGATAAAGAAAATAGAACAAAGCTTGAGGAAAAATCCAAGAAGTGTACCTTTATTAGATACGGTGTTAATGATTTTGGTTATCGCTTATGGGATTATGAAAATAACAAAATCATTAGGAGTAGAGATGTCATATTCAATGAGAAGGTCATGTACAAATTTCAGTTGCAGGGATAGAAACAGGAAAAAAAAAAACCAAAATACACAGTGCTTGATGAGATCACTAAAAACGAAATTCCAAAGGTACCAGAAAATCATAATGTACAACAACATGATCAACAGGTACCTCAAACTCCTGCAAGTTTTGTTATAATATCTACCAGGTTAAGTAGACCCCCTAAAAAATACTCTCCTTCATTATATTATTTATTGTTGACTGATTCTGGTGAACCGGAATGTTATGAAGAGGCAATTCAGGTAGACACCAAAAATAAGTGGGAGCAAGGCATGAAAGAGGAAATCGATTCCTTGGTAAATAACTAGACTTGGGACTTGGTTTAGTTGTTTGCAGGAAAAAGAGCATTGTAGAATAAATGGGTTTACAAGCTGAAGGATGAATATGGAGGAAAAGAACAATAAAATGCTAGACTTGTTGTAAAGGGGTTTGCACAAAAGAAAGGTATAGATTTTGATGAAATATTTCCTCCTGTTGTCAAAATGAATTCAATTAGGACTATTTTAAGTCTTGTAGCAGTAGAAGATTTACATCTGGAACAGTTAGATGTAAAAACAATTTTTCTCCATGGGGATTTAAAGGAAGAGATTTATCTGCAGCAACCACATGGGTATGAGGTCAAAGGGAAGGAGAATTTGGTATTTAAATTTTGATAGGTTTATGACAAAACAAGGTTATATTAGATGTCATTCTGATCACTGTGTTTATTTTAAAAGGTGAGAAAATGGAAGCTATATTATCTTGCTATTGTATGTAGATGACATGCTTGTTGCAGGGTCTAATATGAAGGATATAAATGTGATCAAGAAGAAATTATCTAATTCATTTTCCATGAAGGATTTGGGTGCTGCAAAGAAAATCCTTGGTATGATAATAACAAGTGACAGGAAAAATCACAAATTGACATTGTCTTAGGGTGAGTACATAGAGAAGGTGTTGGAGAGGTTTAGAATGTAGAATGCAAAACCAGTTAGTACGCCTTTGGTCATCCATTTCAAATTAACTATGGAAATGTGTTCCAAGATATAGGAGGAGATAGAATACATGTCCAGGGCCCCTTATTCATCAAAAATTGATATCTTGATGCATGCGATGGTTTGCACAAGACCAAATATTGCACATGCACTAGGAGTTGTGAGCAAGTATATGAACAATCTAGGTAAAGAACATTGGGAGGAAGTAAAGTGGATTCTCAGGTATTTGAGAGGTACTATTACTCATGCATTATGTTTTGGAGGTTCATACATTGTTCTGCAGGGATATGTTGATTCATATATGGAAGGTGATAAAGATAGAAGGAGGAGCACCACAACGTATGTTTTTACTATAGGTGGAACAACAGTAAGTTTGATTTAAAAAATGCAAAAGTTTGTTTCATTTTCAACAACAAAGGCAGAGTATGTTGTTTCTACAGAGGCTAGTAAAGGGATGATTTGGTTACAAAGGTTTATAGAGGAATTGGGAAAGAAACAGGAGAATATCAAATTGTACTGTGACAATGAAGGTGCCATTCATATTGCAAAGAACTCAACCTTCCATTCAAAGACTAAGAATATACAACTCAGGTACCGTTTCATATGATCCATCTTGGAAGATGGACATTTAAAGTTGGAAAAGAAGCACACTAGCCAGAATCCTGCAGACTTGTTAACAAAGGGAGTAACCAGGGAGAAATTGATTTCCTGCTTAGTTTCAGTTGGTATTCAAGAATGAATATGGAGATGATAAATTTTCCAGGTCCAAGAAAGATCATAGTCCAGCATATACAACAATGGTGGATTTGTTGAGATCAATATCTAAGTGTGAGATTGTTGGTTTTGGAGCCTGATTATCTTCTTGATTCATAGGTCTTTGGTTTTAGCTGTGTTTATACCCCATGAAGACTTTACACCCTGGAAGAATGTACACTCCTCCATGTAGGGGTAGTGCAGAGGGGGGTTACCCCCTCTGCGGGGTCTAGGGGCAAGCAGGCCCTCGGTGGGGTTTCGGGGGACAACATTACCCAATGGGGGTTCGAGGGAAAGTCCCCTGAAGGAAAAACTGCCTTGTAAATGTATATTGTAATTTCATTGTAAATATGAACTATTCATTTTAAGGTCACAGATCTGACAGTAGAAGTTATGTTAGGGTTTTTTTACCTAGAAGGAAACCCTCTTTTATGAGGGAAATGTATTTCGACTATGTGTCATTGGGAATATTGTGTTCTGAGAGAGGATATTGTGAGAGAAAGAAGAGGAAGTTACAATAGGTGTGTTGTAGGTTGTATCCATTCATTTGTTGGATAATAATAAAGGAAGGACCTGGAAATTTCTCTGGTGGATGTAGCCCACACTAGGTGAACCACGTATATCTGTGTCTCTATTTTATTGTGTATCTTCTGTGTTTTATTTCCGCATTTTTATTTTATTTTATTGCTATGTTTCTAACACAGATGGCCCCAAATCTATGAGAAAGATCCTAACTTTTCCACCACCTACCATATGTTGGGTGCAAACACAATTGTCACTAATTTCCATCTTGAGGATGAGTTGTTGTGCCATCTGGGCCATCTTAGTGTTCCAAAAAGTGAGCGAGTGAAGCTATTTGGGGAAGCCCCACTACCTGCAAGTATATTAGGTCCTACACTACATGCACTATTACCAAACTAATGACTAAGAAAAAAGGCCTATACACCCCTCTACCTACTTTTGATAGGCCTTGGGAATACGTCTCAATGGACTACATGTTGGGCCTTCATTCCACCAAGCGGGGAAATGACTATGTTTTTGTGGTTGTTGATCACTTTTCCAAGATGGCGATTATGGCCGCCTACAAGAAGAGTATCACAACAGAGTCCACTGCCAATATCTTCTTTGAATGAGTGTGGGAACATTTTTGGATACCACAAACCATTATCTCACATCGGGACAATTGGTTCTTCAACACATTTTGGTCGATCTTTTGGTCACTGCTGGACACCAAGCTCACCAAATACACTACCTTCTAACCTCAGATGGATGGCCAAACTGAGGTCATCAACTAGATGATCATGCATATATTGTGCATGTACAATTCCAAGAACCTGCACACATGGGATGAGAGTCTGCCCTAAGTTAAACAAAACCACAACAGAGTGATACATAGATCAACAGGCCACATCCCCTTTCAGGTGGGGTTGGGATTTCAACCATTGGGTTCCATGGATGTTGTACTACCCCTTTCGGCCACCCAGGAAGACTTGCCCCATGCTCAAACTGAAGGTGAAAAATCCACCCAGTTCATTGAGAAGATCCAACACATCCGCCAATAGGTTCAAGATATTTTACAGAAGTCCAATCCCAATTACAAGTATTGTCATGATCGACACTGGGTGCCACACAAGTTTCAGGTGGGAGACCAATTTTGGTTGCACTTGCAGAAACAAATCCTTACAGGTTCCCATCAGAAGATTTGTCCACTCTGCTGTGAAACTTACACCATCACCAATGTTGTGGGAGACAATTATTTTGAGTTCAATATCCCCCCCTTCCTTGTCTTGCACCCAGTGTTCAATGTGAAACTCCTTTGGTCATATTTTCCACCATTATTGGATACCTCAGAGATAGCAGAATAGTTGACACCAACAGAGCTCAACCCGAATACATGGAATATGCATCCACTAATTAGATCATGGACACATGGGTCAAGGGAACTCACCAATAGAGGATCTAGCTTTATCGGGTTGTCAAAGTAGGGCAGCTCCTACACCAAGGCAAGTGGTTCACTTGGGGCCAAATTCAACATAAATTTCCTCATATGTTTGGGGGAACTCAATGCCATCGAGACCATTGATTCCTAAGGGGTTAGTATTGATCCAGGTGGATATCGGTGGCCACCCACCTATTCTAACTGGCTCATCTTAACAATTTTCCAATTTGGCAATTTTTTCCTAGTTTTCGAGTCTTGAACTTCTGGGGTCGTTTTGAGGCCCTAAACAACATTTTTATAGCTCGTCACAATCAATCTGAAGTAAAATTCAAAGTTTTATGACATAATGTGTATTCCTCAGATATACATTTCCAACGAGCTATCATGCACCTAAAACGAAGATCGTATGAAAAAGTTAAGACCTAGGGAAGTTGATGTACCAACTTACCCCAACATGGTCCACATGACTCTTGGCACTTCATATCCCAGGGTTAGGTTTTTGGATGTCTAGGGTTTTGGAATTCATGTTTATTGTAAAAAGGGTTTTAGAGCCTCATTGTACTGATCTTCTTGCGAATGAGCGCAGTCATCAAATCTATTCTTAGAGATAAGATGTCACCATTCTAGCAAGATTGTTTTATTCTGCATTTTACAGTTTCAACATATTTCTTTATTAATAGAAGCCAATATTTATTGTATCTCTGTTATTGTTCATTGAATCTCTGTGTTAATAATATACACCTATATTCATTTCATTTTTCTCATAAAATCCAGATCACACAGAGTTTGGATCAATGATCCCTCATGTACATAGGGTCATCTAGCTCACTAACACAAAGTCTAGATCAACGACCAATCATGTACATAGGTTCATCCAGCTCACTAACACAGAGTCTGGATCAACGACCACTTATGTAGAACTAGGAAACTAGCCTAAAGCTATCCCTTATGGTTGGCACACCAGACATCCAACCCACAATGTCTAGGCATCTAACTATGAGGGTTAGGGGATCTAGTGTGCACACACTACACATCTAGCCCAAGGCTAGGAAACACCTCCAACCACATAGGTTAGCCCTCTATATTGAAAATTTGGGAAAATCACCAGCCCCGAAGGCTCGACATCTGTTGACCTTGTGCGAGGTCATGTTGACTTGTGCCAAAGTCAGTAACGTGCATGTAAACGAACACCCTTTGCTTCCACACTCTGCAAGATACTTCCCCAAGAATCGCCTATGTGATTCATTACTCCCTTTTAAGAGGGATGTCCTACTAGACCACACCAAGATTGTCCCTGAAGTACACAAACTTCAACCTTGATAGAAGCTTGGTTAGCACATCTGCTATCTACTCATCTGTAGAAAAATATTGAAGCTTCACTGCTCCCTTCTGCACCATATCTATGATATAATGGTACCTGATCTCGATATGCTTCGACTTATCATGAAACAACAGGTTCTCTGAAAATTCACACAACTCAGGTTGTCGCAACATATACAAGTCACCTTCAACTCCAGATCAAAAAATCCCGCAAGCAACTTCCAAAGCCACACTACTTTGTTGCTAGCTGAACACACTACTAAATACTTTGCCTCAGTCATCCTGAGCACCACACTAGTCTGGTTCATGTTGAAACATGAGATCATAGCTCATCCCAAGCCAAAGCAACATCCATATGTACTCTTTCGGTTCATGACACTACCAGCTCAATCTAAATCAGTATAGCCTTGTAGGCTTAACTCACGATCTGAAACATATCTAAGTCCAAATTCTATCGTACCCTTTAGGTACCTTAACACATGTTTTTCCACAATCAAGTGAACATGTCTTGGTTCGACCATATATTGACTCAAAGTGTTCACCACAAAGCATATATCATGCCTAGTGTTTGTCAAATACATCAACAAACCAATCATTTGTCTATACATGGTGGCATCCATTATCTCTAATGATGTATCAAACAATAACTTCAGATTCATCACCATTGGTGTAGGCATGGATTTACAATCCATCATTATGAATCTCTTCAAAATATTTACAACATGTTTTCCTTGGCACAAGAAAATATCATCTGGTTTCTGCCACACCTATAGAACCAAGAAATAATGCATCATACCCAGGTCTCTCATCTCGAACTCTGATGCAAGATTTCTCTTGCACTCAACGATGAGTTTCTTGTCCCTTGTTAGAAAGAGGTAATCCGATATCAAAGGGAAACCAATCCCATGCTAATCAAAATAACTGTCTGGCATATCCTTCCCTAGGTGCCTTCTTAAGCCCGTACGGATATTTCTCCAATATGTAGACATGAGACTCCTTCTCATGTATCTTGGGGCTACTCTATGTGCACTTCTTTTGACTACTGGAGCAATTTTCTCATCATAATATTCTCCCTTTTGTTGGGAGAATCATCTGGACACAAATAAGGATTTGTACATCTCTATGTTTCGATCAACAACATATTCGATCTTGTATATCAATTTGAAAGTCACCACTGAATTTCCTTCTGTTCACAAGGCAAAAATCCATATCCCAGTCCTTTTGACTAGCTTCATCCTCTGTCATTGAAACAATGGAATATTCCTAGGAGGTCTCATATCTCTTCGAAGCCTCTGAAGCTTCGATCTAGCCTCCTCAATGCATAAAACCTATCTATCAGTCATGGAAGACATCTATCTCTCGCATCTGAATTTGAGGAGGAATACTTTCTGAATGAAAGTCTCTAAGCCATTGAATTTCTCTGAGATCAGGATTAGTCTAAGTCTCCATGCTCCTTATGAAAATTGACTCCCTTTGAGTATATATAATCTCCAGAGCCATATTCTCCCTCTGTATGTGTTACACATTATTTTCGTCATCCCTATGATCGTTAATGATGTAAACCTATCTATTGCCTTTAGAGGAGTCACAGTGGCCTGAGTTCCTGAAGAGAGAAGGAAGAAGAACTTTTCCTGAGAAAAGAAGTTTCATTTTCCTATGTAAAAACCTTATAAAGAGAAATTTCCACAGGTTGCTATATAGGCAGGGTGCGGGAATGACAAATTCCCGCAGGTTTCTATATAGCCAGGGTGCGAACTTTCCGCAGGTTTCTATATAGCTAGGGTGCGGACATTCCAGCACGTGGGAAAAACGTACGGTTTCTCGAATTTTCTAGAAGGAGAAGCTTCTTGGGTGAGGTGGCATCCGAATGGTTTGGATCTTACTCGCTTTCATGATTTAGTGGGATCATCCTAACCTCCTCACCTTATCATCTTCAGCTTATAAAAGAAGAAGAGTTCTCATGGAGAAAGTTAGCTTTGGTGTAGCTTTGGTTAGCTTGGATGAGATTGAGCTTTTGGTTGGCTTGGAATTATTAGCTTGGTTGGAGTGGATTTGAGATTTGCTTTGTCAAGATAGATTGTGAGCAGCTATCAGATCTATGGTTTCAGAATCCTTGGAGCAAGAAGTGTGTGGGGAATGAAGGACAGTTGGAAGGGACCTTACGACATCAAGGCAATGGTTGTAATCTCTCTTTCACATTTAATA
>ML835662.1:34080-74525 GCA_009831015.1 Picea engelmannii | reverse complement strand
GCAAGTTTCTGCAGCAACAACATGTACGTCATCCAGGGGTTCATAAGTCACAGGGATCATAGTATGTAAATCACATCCAAAAATTAAATTACCCAAACATGTGCATCAAACCCCTCATTAACCCAGACAAATGCTCAAAGATGTTATGCAATTTGACAAGTTAGGTTTGGATAAGGTCTCAGGGTGTCCTATTGGGATAACTCTCTTAAGTTTGGGATGTTTCCCAGGTGTTATCTAGTCCAAGTCATGTAAGTGTATGAGGTGGCATGGGGTAAGTATTTGGGTATGGGGTGCATGTAATAATAGGGAAATGTAAAGTCTTACCCGTGGGTGCCTTTGTAGAGGGCGAGTTGCACCTTGTCATAAATGCAATTGTTTCCTAACCCATTCATTTCCTTTTACTCTTAGATTTATTTCTTTTGATATTTTTCTCTTGTGCTTCAAGGGAATAGTTGAGGGCCACTCTCCTGGCTTGATGACCAGAGGTGACAATGTTATCCACAAACATTTCACGAAAATGAGAAGGTTGGCTCGTAATGAGACTCCCTTTCTCTTGGCTATGCCACCAAGAGCCATTACCCTGGCTTGGTGACCAGATAGGTGGTAGCGTCATACCGCTACATGCCCTGCATGGTCATAATAGGATGGCTCGTGATGAGACCCCCTATCCATCAACTAATAACTTGTGTGTTTACGTTATCTTATGGGACAACCCATTTTGGGTGGGAGTAGGGTCATTGAAGGACCCTTCAATGTTGGTCATTTGAGGAACCTTCCTCAAATTTGAGGAGGTTACTTAAATTGGATGAAGGTTCCTCAAAAGGTTGGCAAGGAAGGGCCCTTTAGGGAACTTCCTCCAATTGAAGAGGGCATTATTGGTGATATGCCTCTTGCTTGGATTCATTCCTTGAATTTGGGGAAGGTTGCTCGAATTTAAGGAGTTTCCTTGAATCAAATTCAAGGAACCTTCCTCAAACTCGAGTAACCCTTTCAAATTTGAGGTTACTCAAATTTAATTATGCACAACCTCTTGGGAGGAACAAAAAAAGCCATGTACTAGATTGAACCTTGGTAAAGTCTAACATCCATATTATTATGGTTCATCCTACTACAATGTTGAACTCCAAGGGGATTATGCAAAAGCCAACGTTGATTAATTTCACCTAGTGTTAAAATGTTGAAATATTGTAAATTGTTAAGTTTATTTAATTATAGATTTAAAAAATGAAATTCTTCTTTCTTCATGTAAAGTTTAAGAACAATGAAATCACCATCAAACATCTTGAAATATTATTTTGTGATGTTAAAAATTTAAGTACGAGGAAATCTAAGGTAAACTAGTGTAAATAAATAAAAGGTAAATTAAAGATAAATTTCCACTTTTACTTTAAGAATTAAATGTTACAAGTTAAACATTAAAACAAATAAATGTTATATGTTGACTTGAGAGAAAAATCAATTTAGAGCATCAAATTTCTCCCCAAATTCAACATCACACTTCGAATACGTTGCTAAGTGAACTTATATTTTACCTTTTATTTCATTTTACTTAAAAAATTCAACATTACTAGTTAATACTCCATGATTTGGTGGTGTTTTCAATTTCCTTGATTCAATATGGATCACCATATAATTTATCTATTTTGGCACTTTTAGGTGGAAAATTGGAGTTGGCTTGCAGAACTCATTTTAGGGGTAGTTCTCACTTTGAAGATTTAGGGGTCCAGACCTTTTGAAGCTCATTTGAGGCCTTAAATGGTTGTTTTTTTCGTCAAAACTTTGTAAACTCAACTTGCAGCCTCTTGACGTTGTTCTACACTTCAAAAGATTTCCAACAATGTGGAAATCACCTTAATCAAAGTTTGTATGTGGAAGTTTATGCATCCTGCAAGTTGACCTATCTTTTTTCCACTATGGTATTGAGTGGATGCCACGTCAGCTTCCATTACTCACACATGTGGATCTAGTCACATGTGGATGTTCAAGAATATTTTACAGGTCCCATAACCCTAACATTCACTGGGGGTTGAGGCATGCAAGAACCCTAACCCTAACCCTTGATGGCTATTAGGTTATGTTAAATATTGGGCCACTAGGAAGGGAAGGGATTCCATCCTTATTGTATTGAGTATTATTCCATAGGAGAGCAGAGCATTGAGAGTGAGATATTGAAGCAGAAGATATTATGGTAGCCATATTGGCCACAATGTCCATGAGATCGCCACAGTGAGTACCCACTTCCTTGTATTAGTATCAATGTTGTATATCTCTCTAATATATCTCTGATATTCTGATAAATTACAAGTTAAATCCATGCTCGATATATCTCAAATATTCTGAGATATTCTGAGTTAGACCCCTGTCTTGCGATATTTTCTGAGATATTTCGATATTTTCCGTCGATGTCACCAAGAAGTTACATTCCATACCCTCATCGATACTTTCCCCGAGATGATATATACAACATTGATTAGCATTTCATAACTAAGAAGAAAAGATTAAAGCATATGCCTCACATTCTAGTTGGGTTTTTCTTGTATTGGGTTTTACCACGGTACATCTTTTGTTAATTGTGCATATGGTGTGTTATTGCTTATCTCTTTCATTTCACTTTTAAATTATTTCAATCATTATTTTTTATTAAAACTAGTAATATTAAGTCTACAATCTACAGTAGAACACTACATGATAAAATAGTGTATAATATTATAAGATATGGTGTGTCGAACTATTCAAGTAGAGTATCCATAGAAGTTTATAGATCATATTGGTATCAAAGTAGTTTTCTTAGGGGTTTTGTGGGAAGTTGTGGGATCCAAGAATTGGTGTAAAGTCTAAAAACCCCATCCATGGTAGATGAATACAGTAATGCCCCACAAGATGAGTCGTTGACATCTCTCGCAACATGGCCATTCTCATGGCAGCGCTAGAGAACAAGTTTGGACCTTTCAGTGAGTCTGGTTTCTCTAACTCAAAGGATAGATTGGATGAGAAATCTAGAGATAACGAAGAACCTAGAAAAAAAGAGACCAAGTTCAATGCCATCACTTCTTCCTAATCTTTGTTTAAAGAAAAAACAAAAGTGGACATCAAACCCTACCAATGTGAGATTGATGATGTTAAGTTGAATTAATGTTTGAAATAGTTAGAAGTTTATTTTAGTGTTCATAACATAGAAGAAGAAAAATATTTCGTTTTCCCGACTAAAGTTAGAGGGCCATGCCCAAACTTGATAGGAAAGTCACACGAAGATGCTTAGGCTGGAGGGTGACCCCCCAACAACTAAGTGGGAGGTGTTTAAAACCCTCATTAAGTCCTAGTTGTACCCTATTAAATATGAAGAGGACCAAAGGATCCATTGGTATGACTTCTGGTAGATGTAAGGGCGAAGTTTGCAAGAGTACATCGTCGAGTTCAAAAAAATGGCCATTATGTTGGGTATATCTCCAAAGAACTTGGATGTACTCCTCAAGTATTTTGGTGGTCCCCACAGACATTTACAAAGGCAAGTGATGTTATTTAAACCTAGGATAGTGGATGAAGCTATTGTGCAAGAACAATGTCTGGAGAATATGGGTACAGGTAAAGGACAATCAAGTGGTTCTAAGAAGAAAGACAACCAATATGCTTCCCAAGAGGGAAAGAAGAAGTGGAAAGGAAAGGACAATAAGAAGAAAAAAACCCACACATTAGTGTAAGGATCCACACAACCATTGTAACCATTATAATATATGCATTCACATCGAAGATAGGTGTTGGAAGTTACATAAGAGGTTGAATCCAAAGAACCACAAGAAGGATGCCAAGAAGAAGAACATGTTAGCCATGGATTCAGGCAACCAGGTAGAGATAAAATCAAATGTAGATGACAATATTTTCTACACCACAATACAGGAGGTGAATTTGAGTAGCCTTCATCCAAGGAAAAAAATGAGATGACAAAACTCTTCCATATTAAAATCTTGATCAACAAGACAAAGGTGGATTCTATATTTGATTATACTTTACAAGCCAACCCCATAGTATAAGATATGTTCAAAAAACTTTGTTGCAAATTTCATGACCATCCTCACCCATATCCATTGGGATGGGTAAATAATGATACAAATCTCAAAGTCACTAAGCAATGTAAGATCAAATTTTCTATAAGTGAAAATTATATTGATGAAGAAGTAGACGTAGTACCATTTGATGTGTATGATGCAATGTTCAATGGAATCCCCTATATGTATTTCAAGGATGCAATCTTCATGAGGAAAGAAAAAAAATACCACCTAATCAAGGATGGGAAGTCCTTCATCATCAATGTGCACAAAGGTAAATCTAATATCTCTTTAGTAAGTGCTAATCAAACCAAGAAAATGATCACTTATAGCATGAAGTTTGTATTACTCTTTTTAAGAGAATTAGTTAGGAGATGAATGAGTAAAAGTTAAGCCATTTTTCGAGGGATGTACTAAAGACAAAAAACATTAGTGGGCAAAACTTTTGTAAGCATACAGAGAAGTGTACCTAGAGCCTAAATGGTTACTATTACCCCCCCAACCTAGGGTTAACTAAGGAGATGATGTCTCGAGGCCTACAGGTAGCAGACATGGAGTGTCGAGAGCTGGATAGACAAAACAACCCACATATCCCCTCTTCTTCACCACACTTCACCACCATCATCATCAGCAGAGAAACATCCACCACACTATCCTGGTCCAAAGAGGGTGACAAGACTTTCTTCATGAGGTAACTAGTCAATTCTCGTGGTGAGTATCGTTTTAATATTTGGGGCATTTGGATATGTTTCAGAGGGTTCTTTTTTATTATGAAATGTTTTCTTAGAAGTTATGTTTTTTACCATTTTTCACCTTGGTGGTTATCCTAGGGTTTCTAGTAAGTTGGCCACCCCCAGGGAAAGGGGTGCTACTGGGGGTTCTTTTTGATTGGATATTGTTCCATTCCTGATAATCTTTTATAACAATCCATTTTCTTTCCCCTCCATCTCCTTATCTTTTGGGTCTTCGGGTTACATGTACTCCAAAAAGGGGCTTGTACCTAATTCTCTTGTGGAAGAGGGGCTAAAGCCCTAGAGTTTATTGTAGCTAGTGTCAATAAATAAATAAAAATAAAGATCACCCATGATCAAAATGTAGTGGTAGGGATACAAAGGGACACAAAATCCATACTCCTAAACTTGATCTCTACCTTTCCAAGCGCCTTCCCTAAGTCTTGAGAGCGAATGAATGTGTCACCTATTTGAAAAGGACTTATAAATATCCTAATTGAAAGGAAACGCATTTAATGCATAAATCAATCAACCTTGTAAAGGGGACTTGCATATTATCTAAAGAAAATAAAGAAAAAAACAATTATAGGGTTTGGAAAAAGGATGTGCCCCAAACAAAAGGTAACTAAAGAATGCAGTGCACCCTCCACAAAGGCGCCCATGGAAATGAGACCATGTGAGACCCTTGCATGTTAATGACCCCATTCTCGAAAGTTTCTCCCCCATCCACCTCACATTCCTTACATAGCCTAGATAGGGTTCACCTGGGAAACACTCCTCTACTTGGGGAATTTGCTTACCTAATAGGACCTTTTGATAACCTTCCCATACATAAATTTGGTAAATTGCATAAAGTCTTTGAGTATGTGTTTAGTTTTAAAGGGGGGATCTGATGTGCTTGTTTGGGTGGCTCTTGTATTAAAATTGATTTACTTGGAATGATTCATTTGACATGTGGACCCTTGGAGGGCGTACCTTGTTTTTCTTTGCAGGATCTTTCTCGGTGATATCTTTAATGGAGGTGCTACATCACTTGGAACTTTATATTGGCATAAAATCCTACAGGTTGGGTGTTGAGCCCCACAAAAGGGAGGATAAAATGATGATATTGCACACTTGGTGATGTCATTGGCCCATGAAGGAGGTCTAGGATGATGAAACTTGTATGACATCACCCTTCCATGTTAGAGTGTTGCACTCTTGGAGAATGATGTCATGCTTTGAGAGCTTGATTTGGCATGGGTTTTGCACTTGGTGGTGTTGTGGGATATTTACCCCACATTGTTTTGGACTAGTGGGATGATGTGGCACCATGGGAGATGATGATATAGCCTTTGGAGGCTATCTCACCCAATGGCCACCCTTGAAGAAGATGTTGGGGACTTAAATCACTTTATTTTGTTATTTTTTGTCATTATTTAGCATATGTGGACAAAAATCAAATAGATTTGGTAAAAGTCAATGTAGGAACATAATGCTTGACCCAAAATTAAGGATTTGGTTGCAAATTGGACCAAACTAAGACTTGGGTTTCCTCTATAAATAAGAGACAAGTCTTCTTTCATTTTTCATAATTCATCATGGGAGAATTATCTCCCTGTCATGGAAAATTTCAGCCCTCTTCTTCTTGTGCAATGGATTAGTGTGATTTATCTATTGGTGATTCTTGATCATGCACTCTTTCTAGGAGGTGACTCGATCCCTTTGGAGGATTGGTTCATGATCTAGGGTTTCTCTTGGTGAATAATATTTACAGGTTTTCTTTGGTTTGAGGGTAAATTTCTACAATTTGCTTTGATTATCTTCCCTAGAGAGCCCTAGGAGAGTTAGGAGTGTCTATTGCCTCCTTCAAGATAATTTTCTAGTTGAAGAGAAGTCATTCAAGGGTCAATTCATGGGTTAGGAGGGTCTATCCCCTTGAAAATATTCTTGGCTAGGGTTTTAAAACTAGCGGTTTGGATTATCTATCGCCCTAGGGTTTAAAAGCTAGTTTCCCATTAATTTGTTGAGCTAGGTGACTTGGAAAGGTGATGGCTTCGACACTTATGGGTTTGGGTTCAAGGTTCGAGTCTCTTTTTCATTCCCATCATAACTTACTTTTTAATGTTATGACTCCATTTTCCCAATAGATAAGGAACTAGTGCATTGGAAAATGTGATTAATGCTTCTTTGAAATCATTTGGGTTTTTGATGAATTGTTCATGCTCTAAGTTATCATTTCATGCTAACAAGTCTTGATTCCTTGGGGTATTTGTTGTTTCTTTAATTAATTTAATGTTACATCCATTAGTGCTGCAACAAAACCCTCCCTCACTCAATTGTTTACTTAATTTTTTTATTGCAGAAAATTGTGTTTGAATATTGCAAATTGATCTATTCTTCAAGGGCTATAAATTGGCATGTTTATTTTCTAATTTCTGTGGTGAAATTTTTTTGTTGTAGAAAATTTTTCCTAGCCATCTAAGGATGATTTTATTTTTCTTATAACACTTGCTTACAAGCCATATCAATTTTCAAAGTTGTGGTTTAAATATTGGAAATTTATCTACTAGTCACAAGCTTTCATTTGCTATCATTTGTTAGTGATTTTGACTATAAATCCTTGTAGTTGTTACTATTTCTTCTTTCTGATATATATTGTTATATGCTACAGTTTTTGGGACAACAACGCTTCTTGTTGTTTTCCCTAGTGTTCCGAGGTTTAATTTCATGAATTTTGGTCTTGGGATATTGGCTCTAACATTAGTTTTGCAGGTTATTGGTCAATTTGCCTTTCTTCTCTTCCAAAGTCATCATTCTCCAAACCCCAAGCACTCTCATCTAGTGACCAAAGGAGGGATCCTTTACAAACCCTTTCCTTGTGCTCTCCATCCCCCCAAGGTCACCCGGAAAGCCTCCCTTGTGGTGGAATCATCCATCACTAAAAAAGATTGGAGTACTGGCTAAGGTGAAAGTAATTCGTGCTCCTAGTTGTGTCTCAAATTTGTTGTTTGTGGTTGGCTTTTCCCAAGTGACACTTGTTGCAAATATAACTGAGAGGGGGGGTGAATCAATTATGTATATAAGCTTGAAACTTTTTCCCTTTTGATTATTTCTAGATTATTATTTAATGGGTTGATGATAACTTAACATGCATAGGTATACAATGATCAATCACACAGAATACACAGAGACACTGATTTTCTTGAGGAAATCCATAAAGGGTGAAAAACTCTTCTTCTTAGGATGTCAATCAAGCTCCAACTTTCATGTACATCACAGTCTTTGAGCTCCAACTCAAATATGAGGCTACAACCTCTGATAGCAAGCTACAACTTGCAAAGAGCACCAACTCTTAGATTTCTCTAGCACCAACTAGACGGAAGCACCAACTCCCAGGTTTCTCAAGCACCCACTAGATGGAAGCACCAACTCCCAGAATATCTTCTAGCACCAACTAAAATTTAGAGGATTGCAATCCTCCTTAGCACCACCCTACCACCCTGATTGAGTCTTATAAAAACTTTACTTACTTGCTCCGTCTCTGATATGGTTTGTTACAGCTCCATGTCTTCTATGCCTTCTTCCGCTTCTATGCTCTTGTTCTTCTTCTATACTCTGCTCTATCTCTTGCTACGCACTTTGATGCCTCTGTTCAAATTCTCTTCTCTCTTTATACTCTGTGTTGTCTCTGCATGCTATACATTGCACCTCTGATCTCTAGTTCAGGTCCCCTCCTCGGTCACATTCTACCCACATGCATAACACTCCAAAAAACACTATGTCTCTTCTCTATTTTGCATGTCTTTCACACGTCGAGTCATCTTCCTGATCACCATGCAAACTCTTCATATTCTATGGTTGTTATTCAAGGTTCTTTGGCTTCTCTGGCAGTTATTCTAAGAATATTTTGCTTCTCTATCAGTCGAAATTCTTCGTCTTCTCTGGCATTTACAGCTAGTCATTTTTTTGGCTTCTTTGGTTTCTAAGTCCCTTCCTTCATGTGACCTCTGGCGGTGACTATACACCTATTCAAAAGGCACTTCACGTTCTTGGTCTAGAGAGCACTAGCTCCCTATTTTTCGATATGACCTTGGGCGATTTAACTTCACATGACCACGTGATTGCGGGCACGAGCTCTCTTCTCATTAGCCCCCTGTCGCATGTGACCTTGGGTTACGTCCTTGCATAAGAAAATGATTGAGTGCACGTCCAACAATTGTTTGGGATTAACTGTTTTTATCCTCGTAATTTACCTCCAGCTGCCACGTACCCCTTCTCTAATACCGTGGTTTCAATTGCGATCTGCCCTCAGAAAAATAACTTCCGAGCAATTTTTGATCCCGCAATCAAGCATGATCGTCGATCTCGTGGTCTCTGATAGATTCCCTCAATCATCGGCTCCGATCTATTGTATTTTCTTGCCTTCTTTCCTCTATCGACCCACGATCCTTAGTCTCAACGACCAAGTGACATGTGGCCCTCCAAACCAACAGATGAGATCGATTTTGCCTTTCGGGCTTCGGGAGTCTCGATTCTCAAACTCTGCTTGCTCCCAGAGCATTTCACCCGGATTCCACGATCTAACGACGCGTGGTATTCTCGAATCAAAGGTCACAATCCCTTGGAGTTTGGAAATCTCAACTTTCCAACCTTTCAACCTTCCTTTGCTTTTTCCCGGAGCTGACAATTCACTGACGCATGTCCCTTTCGGATCAGCAGTCATGATCCTTTCGCGTCTCTGGACTTCGGAATTTTCAAGTCTCAACATGAAATCCTTGAAGTGATATTTCTCTGAAATTTCAGATCAGCTGACACATACTCCCCTTGACGATCAATGGTCGAGATTTTCCTTCGGTGATTTTCACGTTCTCCCCATCCACAAACTTCCGAAGTTGTGGATCTTTTGCCACCTGTCCTCCTCGACGATGGATGGCCCCAAACCACTTCAGGACTTCGGAACTTTGGGAAAGTGCTGATGGTAAAGCTCCCGAAGAAAAATTCTCGGAGTGATGTCACTTACTTACGTCACTTGGTGATGTGTCATGAGCCTAGTAGCTACCACATGTCACTTGGATTTGTGATTTGCACATACCTGAAATGCCAAATCAACTTGACACTTTTCATTGTCTGATTGCGCCACATGTCCTTGCTGACGTGGATCCCCATTCACTTTGGGACTTCGGGTATTTCGAATTTTCAAGTCGCCAATTCTTCCGAAGTGAGAATCCCTGAACAGTAACCTCCTCGCAACATTTAGACCCGAACTAAATGTTTTTCATCGATCATGTTCTTAGATTGAGGGCTCGATCTTTTTGCGATGTTGCTTTTCTAGCTTATCCTGTCCTTCCACATTAAAATGATCTGATGGTTGACGTTTACTCCAGCTCTCCGGACTTGGGGGATTTCAGATCTCAAACTGAAACTCTCGAAGTGATTTCTCCGTAGCATAACCTCCTCACATCTTTAGACCCGAAACGAATGTTATTCTTTGATCAAGATATTAGATCAACGAATCGATCTATCTGCAATGCAACTTTGCCTTGGATTAAATCTAATGGCTCTCCATCTTTTCTTATCCTATCCTTCCATTTATCTCAATCCGATGACTAACAGAAATTCGGGTGATTGAGATCTTAGATCTCATCCCTTGCTTATCCTGCCCTTACACTTAAATAAATTTGACGGTTGTTGTTCCTCTGGATCGGTGATCCAACAACCACTGTCACTCTTCCTCCTAAGCTTATGATCTCTCCAACTTAGAAGGTTTTCTAAGTTTCTCCTCCTGCGAGTTCGTTTCTTGGACCTCATCTACACTTCTAGAAACCGCTATCTCTTCTGCGCTTTCTCTTCTTCTACGCTCTCAAGGTTTGGTTCGTTGTTGTTCTTTCCATCAATGACACACACATTCTTCCTGCAAACATGCCAAAAATCTCCCCCTTTGGCATTGATGGCAACCCTGAAGGGTTGCACTATTTTTCTTAGACCTCCAACTGTAGCATACAGACAACACCTTTTTCTCCCCCTTTGACATCAATGTCAAAGAAAACAGAGAGTGACTCAGTGCTCCCCCTGATCATATATACTAGGAGCTCTCTCCCCCTGATCAGATAGATTATTTTAACTTGATAACAAGGTCACGCCCAACTTCTGGTGTAGATACTCAAACTGAGATTTTGCAAGCGGTTTAGTGAAGATATCATCAATTTGATCTTTGGATGGAATATAATGCAAAGAAACAACAATGTTGGTTACCTGTTCCCTCAAGAAGTGATATTTGATGGGTATATGCTTGGTCTTGGAGTGAAATACATGATTCTTTGACACACTAATGGCACTAGTATTATCACAATGAATTGGGATCGATGCATTATACTTTACCTCCATTTCTGCAAGTGTCTGAATCATCCATAATACTTGGATACAATAAGTGGCAGCTGCAATGTATTAAGCTTCTGTAGTCGATATGGAAATGGAACCTTGCTTCTTTCTCAACCATGCTACAAGAGAATCTCCTAAGAAGAATGCACCTCCACTCATTCTTTTCCTTTCATCCACGCAGTTATCCTAATCAACATCTGAATAGATTGATAGTTGAAAATTTTGATGCCTAGGATACCATGGGCCATAGTTCATTGTTCCTTTCAAGTATCTAAATATTCTTTTGACAGCTAACAAATGACTCTGTTAAGGTGCAACCTGATACCTTCCTACCATTCCAACAACATGCATTATGTCTAGAAAGGATGCTTTGATGTACAATAGGTTGCCTATCATAGACCTATATGAACTCTGATCAACATCAGGTGAGTCATCATCCTTACTTAACTTGCATCCAGTGACTATAGGTGTGCTCATAGGTGTAGAATATTACATTTGAAACCTTTTCAACATTTCTCTTAGATATTTCTCCTGAGAAAGAAATATACCTTTAGACCTCTGAGTAATTTGCAGACCAAGAAAAAATGGTAGTCCCCCTATCATAGACATTTCAAATTCAGACTGCATGGCAGAAGAAAACCATTGTACCAATGAAGAATTATTGCTTCTGAAGATGATGTCATCTACATAGACCAACACAATAAGAAAATCATTACCCTTTGTTTTGATATATAGATTGTTGTCAATTGTTCCTCTCTTGCACCCTTTGTTTTGAAGATACTTATCCAGTCTGTAATACCAGGCACGAGGAGCTTGTTTCAACCCATATAAGGATTTCTTTAGCTTGCAGACAAAGTCATGGTTATCTGATAGTTGGAAACCCTCTGGTTGTTCCATATAGACTTCTTCTTTTAGATCTCCATTTAGAAAAGTTGACTTGACATCCATTTGATAGACTTTAAACTGTTTATGAAAAGCATAGACAAGAAACATTCTAGTAGCTTCTAACCGTGCGACGAGGGCAAATGTTTCATCAAAATCCAGTCCTTCTATTTGAGCATATCCTTTGCAGACCAATCTAGCCTTATTTCTTACAATATTTTCTTGCTCATTCATCTTATTTTTGTAGACCCATTTTGATCCTATTACATTTTTGTTTCCCGGTCTAGGAACGAATTCCCAGGTGTCATTCTTTTCAATCTGGTCCAGTTCCCCATTCATTGATTTTAACCAATTTACGTCTTTACTGGCTTCATTAAAGTTCTTGGGTTCCACCATGGATATGAGGCTATATGTGATTGCTCAGTGTATTTGATTATCCTTCTCCTGGTTTGTACACCTTTGTCTTTCTCACCAATTATCTGACTTTCAGGATGATTCTTTTGAGTAATTCTGGAGGAAGGATTTGATGTTGATTGTTGTCCTGACTCTTCTTGTATGGGTGTCTCTTCTCCACTTGATTCATCATCTTATTGTGACTTTGAGATTTGTTGTTCTTCATTTTCATTATTCTCATCATCTTCTTCATATGTATTAGTGCTTATTCTCTATTGATCTTTTACAGGAGCTTCTTCATCAATTCGAACATCAATACAATCTACTAATTTATGCATTCTTTTGTTAAAGCATTTGTATCCTTTACTGTCCGTTGCATATCCTAAGAATATACTTTCATCAGCTCTACTATCAAATTTTCTCAGATGATCATCATTATTCTTGATGTAGCATTTACTTCCAAATACTTTGAAGTGCTTGATTGATGCAGGTCGACCAAACCACAACTCATATGGAGTTTTATCACTGTTCGGCCTTAGATGCGCTTTGTTTAGAATATGAAGAGTCGTGTGAACAACCTCCACCCAGAAGGTTTGTGAAATGTCCCTTTCACTCATCATAGCCCTTTCCATCTGCTGAACTGATTTATTTTGGCGTTCTACAACTCCATTTTGTTGAGGAGTACCTGGAATAGTATATTCTCTTTTAATTCCATGTTTGTCATAGAATTATTTGAAGTCTCCTGACAGAAACTCTTCTCCCCCGTCTGAGCGAATTTCCTTTAACTTCCTTCCTGTATGATTCTCAGCTAATGCCTTAAACTTTTTGAACTTCTCAAACGCATCAGATTTTTCTCTCAGAAAGGAAACCCACGTAAGTCTGGAGAAGTCATCAATGACTAGCATACAGTAACGTTTTCCTCCAGTACCTTCCTTTCGCGATGGTCCACATAGCTCCATATGAACAATTTGAAGTGGTTTATCTAAAGATGTGAAACTATTTGATTTGAATTGAGCATGAGTCAGCTTCCCTTCTGTTCCATTACCAACTTTCATCAAATTTTCTTAAATGACATTTCTTCTTATCTTCCTTCAGAACATATACATTGTTTTCGGCTCTAACCCCTTTTGCAAGCATCTCTCCTGTGTTTATTGTCTTTATTTTACAATTCTTGGCAGTGAAAGTGACTTCACATCCTCTGTCACATATCTGACTGACACTAAGAAGATTATGCTTTAAACCATCAACAAATAATACATCTTGATCTTTGCTTCTTCCATTACTTAATCTTACTAGACCTTTACCTTTTATCTTTCCTGGAGCATCATTTCCAAAGGTCACACTCCCTGATTTATTTTCCTTGAGTGATAGGAACTTACTTTTGTCACCTGTCATATGACTGGAGCATCCATTGTCAATATACCAGGGATCTTTTTGTCTTTGAGCTGACAACACCAATCCACACTTATTATCTTCATTCTTCTTCCAAACCTTGACGTTTTCAACTTTGTGATTTGAATATGTCTTATAGTTATTTAAGAGACAGTCTGCAGCTTTATGTCCATAATTATGGTAGATGTAACATTCTGGTTCATTGAATAAAGGATCATAACGATTGTTATGCTTAATCTACGTCTTTTTCCCAACCATCACATGATTTGCAGTCTGTGGTTGTTTGTTACTTGGTTGTCTCATTGTTTGTTGTGGCAAGTATTTATTCCTTGGTTGTCTTGATTGCTCATGTCTAAATCTTAAAGAACAATTTACAGCTTTGTGGCCAAAGTTAGAACAGTAAAAACAATATCCATAGAAAAAATCTTTGTACCTGAAAAATGGTTGTCTTCTTTAAGCAGGTCGATTTCTTCCATGTTGATGATTTTCTTGAGTAGAGGGTGTATTATTTCTTTGTTCTACAGATTTAGTTCTGGTAGCTTTTCCTTCGCTCCTCCTTGGTGGCTGATTCTCTTCCTTTGTTTCTGTAGGTTTGTTGTTGTCAATGGTTATAGATTTGACAAACTTGATGGATTCTTTGTTGGTTGGATGACCACTACTTGATCCCTCTTCATAACCCAAAACAATTTTCAATTTTGAATTCCTTTGCTGATTCATAATGGAGGCTAATCCTTCTAAGGCTTTAATACTTGTCAGATTATGATGATATAAGGGCTTGAAATTTCTCTAGATCTTTTTTGATAGTCACTATTTCAACTTCCAATTTTTCACCTTTTGTTTCGTCTTCCTTCAATTGTTGTTTGAGGATGTCTTCAATTTTCTTAGCT
The DNA here is from genome assembly GCA_009831015.1 of Picea engelmannii. NCBI lineage: Eukaryota > Viridiplantae > Streptophyta > Pinopsida > Pinales > Pinaceae > Picea > Picea engelmannii. The sequence goes on along the minus strand of ML835662.1, from coordinate 59,837 downwards.
TCTTCTAACTTAACCTTCAACATATTAATTTTTTCAGATGGTTCCTTGCATGTTTTCTCATACCTGAGCACTAACTGTTTTTGTTTTCTTTTCTTTTCTCCGAGTCTATCAATATCTTCCATGGCACTGACAAGTTCTCCTTCAAGATCTACTACTGCTTCACAACCAACGAACTCACTTCATGTATCTTCAGTGTTTACATTTTCTAAATCTATTAGAATGATATCATTTATTTTATCTTCAATAGAAGAGCCACTGCTTTCATCATCTGGGGGATCATCATCATTGTTTACACAAAGGCTTTTCTTCTTAAAATTATTCTCTTTATAGACCTTCTTGTGTTTGTGCTTCTCTTCATCGTCATATGTATGATCCTTTATTTTGTGAGGACACTTAGATGCAAACTGACCTATCTTACCATAGTTGAAACATTTGAAGGGCAGTTTACCTTTGTATTTGCCTGATCCTTTCTTCGGTCTTCTCACAAAATTTTCTTCAATCTCATTTATATCAGAGTCTGTGTTTTTATCTACTTTAAAAGATGCCTCTCTTGTAGTGGATTTACCTTTGGTGATTCTCATTTCATAAGCAGTTAGGGTTCCAAGAAGTTGATCTAGTGTCAACGTTTTGAGATCAGTTATTTCCTCAATAGCAGAAACCTTTGAGTTAAATCTATCAGGAAGAGATCTTAATATTTTATGGACTAGAAAAGATTCAGCTATCGTCTCACTTAGGCCTTTCATAGTGTTGAAAAGTTATTATATACGTAAGAAGTACTTACTGATAGTTTCGTCTTCATCCATCTTTAACTGCTCAAATTTCAGTTTGTGAGTCTAAAGTTTTACATCTTTCACCTTTTCATTACCTTCATAACTACTTATCAACTTGTCCCACATAACGTTTGCTGAATCACAGTGCATGACTTTGACAAACTCGTCTTCAGCAAGTCCACTGAGGATGGAATTCATTGATTTTTCATTAAAGCTAAACTCCAACTTATCATCTTTTGAGGCCAAGACTACATGCTTCACATATCCCGTTTCAACGACATCCCAAACATCAACACCCAAAGACATTAAATGTTTCTCGTCCTTATTTTCCAGAAGGCAAAGTTTGTTCCATCAAACAGAGGGGGTCTATTAGTTGAACTTCCATCATGACTAGTCATGTTCAAGCTTATGGATCTACCGTTGATCAAAGGCACCGACTCTGATACCAATTGTTGGAAATATAACTGAGAGGGGGGGGATGAATCAGTTATGTATATAAGATTTAAACTTTTTCCCTTTTGATTCTTTCTAGATTATTATTTAATTTGTTGTTGATAACTTAACATGCATAGATATACAATGATCAATCACACAGAATACAAAGAGACACCGATTTTCTTGAGGAAACCCATAAAGGGTGAAAACCTCTTCTTCTTAGGATGTTAATCAAGCTCCAACTTTCATGTACATCACAATCTTTGAGCTCCAACTCAAATATGAGGCTACAACCTATGATAGCAAGCTACAACTTGCAGAGAGCACCAACTCTCAGATTTCTCTAACACCAACTAGATAGAAGCACCAACTCCCAAGTTTCTCTAGCACCCACTAGATGGAAGCACCAACTCCCAGAATATCTTTTAGCGCCAGCTAAAATTTAAAGGATTACAATCCTCCCTAGCACCACCCTACCACCCTGATTGAGTCTTATAAAATATTTACTTACTTGCTTTGTCTCTGATATGGTCTATTACAACTCCAGGTATCCTCTGCCTTCTTCTGCTTCTATGCTCTTGTTCTGCTTCTATACTCTACTCTATCTCCTATTGCACACTTTGATGCCTCTATTCAAATTCTTTTCTCTCTTTATACTCTGTCTTGTCTCTGCATGCTATACGATGCCCCTCTGATCTCTAGTTCAATTCCTCTCCTCGGTCACATTCTACCCACATGCATAACACTCCAAAAAACGCTCTATCTCTTCTCTATTCTGCATGTCTTTCACACGTTGAGTCGTCTGCCTGATCATCATGCAAACTCTTCATCTTCTCTAGCCATTATTCAAGGTTCTTTGGCTTCTCTGGCAGTTATCCTGAGAATCTTTTGCTTCTCTGTCAGTTGAAATTCTTCGTCTTCTCTGGCAGTTACAGCCAGTCATTTTTTTGGCTTCTTTGGCTTCTAAGTCCCTTCCTTCATGTGATCTCTGGCAGTGACCATACACCTATTCAAAAGGAGCTTCACGTTCTTGGTCTAGAGAGCACTAGCTCCCTATTTTTCAATATGACCTTGGGCGATTTAACTTCACATGACCACGTGATTGCGGGCGCAAGATCTCTTCTTGTTAGCCCCTTGTCGCATGTGACCTCGGGCTATGTCCTTGCATAAGCTAACGATTGCGGGTGCGTACAACAATGGTTTGGGATTAACCATTTTTCTCCCCACAATCTACCTCCAACTGCCACGTACCCCTTCTCTGATACTGTGGTTTCAGTTGCGGCTTGCCCTCAAAAAATTAACTTTCGAGCAACTTTTGATCCTGCAATCAGGCATGATCGTCGATCTCGTGGTCTCTGACAGATTCCCTCGATCAACGACTCTGATCTATTGTCTTTTTCCGCCTTCTTCCCTCTGTCCACGCACGATCCTTAGTCTCAACGACCAAGTGACATGTGGCCCTCCAAAACAACGGACGAGATCGATTTCACCTTTCGGGATTTGGGAGTCTCAATTCTCAAACTCTTCTTGTTCCCAGAGCATTTCACCCGGAGTCCACGATCTAATGATGTGTGGTCTTCTAGAATCAACGGTCACAATCCCTTCGGGTATTTGGGGTTCAGAAATCTCAACTTTCCAACCTTTCAACCTTCCTTTGATTTTTCTTGTAGCTGACAATCCACTGACGCGTGTCCCTTTCGAACCAACGGTCACGATCCTTTCGTGTCTCCGGACTTCGGAATTTTCAAGTCTCAAATGGAAATACTTGAAGTGATATTTCTCTGAAATATCAGATCAGTTGACACGTACTCCCCTTGGTGATCAACGGTCAAGATTTGTCTTCGGCGATTTTCATGTTCTCCCCATCCACAAACTTTTGAAGTTGTGGATCTCGCACCACCTGTCCTCCTCGATGATGGACAACCCCAAATAACTTTAGGACTTAGGAACTTTGGTAAAGTGCTGGTGGTAAATCTCCCAAAGTAAAATTCCTAGAGTGGCGTCACTTACTTACGTCACTTTATGACGTGTCATGAGCCTAGTAGATGCCACGTGTCACTCAGATTTGTGATTTTCACATACCTGAAATTCTGAATCAATTTGACACTTGTCATTATCTGATTGCGCCACGTGTCCTCGCTGACATAGTCTTGTTGACGTGGATCCCCATTCACTTCAGGATTTCATACTTCGGGACTTCGGGTATTTCGACTTTTTAAGTCACTAATTCTTCCGAAGTGAGAATCCCCGAATAGTAACCTCCGCACAACATTTAGACCCGAACTAAATGTTGTTCGTCAATCATGTTCTTAGATTGACGACTCGATCTTTCTGTGATGTTGTATTTCTAGCTTATCCTGTCCTTCCACTTTAAAATGATCTAACGACTGACGTTTACTCTGGCTCTCCGGCCCTCCGGACTTCGGGGATTTCAGATCTCAAACTGAAACTCTCGAAGTGATTTCTCTGGAGCATAACCTCCTCACATCTTTAGACCCGAAACAAATGGTGTTCGTTTATCAAGATCTTAGATCAACGACTCGATCTGTCTGCGATGAAACTTTGCCTTGGATTAAATCCAACGGCTCTCTATCTTTGCTTATCCTATCCTTCCATTTATCTTGATCCGATGGCTGACGAAAATTTGGGTGATCGAGATCTCAGATATCATCCCTTTCTTATCTTGTCCTTCAACTTAAATCAATCCGACAGTTGTTGGTCCTCTGGATCGGTGATTCAATGACCACTGTCTCTCTTCCTCCTGAGCTTTTGATCTCTCTGACTTAGAAGGTTTTCTAAGTTGCTCCTCCTGCGAGTCTGTCTCTTGGACCTCGTCTGCACTTCTGGAAATCGCTATCTCTTCTGAGATTTCTCGTCTTCTGCGCTCTCGAGGTTTGGTTTGTTGTTGTTCTTTCCATGAATGACAAGCACATTCTTCCTACAAACATGCCAACAACACTTTCTGTGATAAAAAAATTGGTTTCGTTGTCGGGGAGGATTTTGAATCCTTTCCAATCCCATAATGACACTTGGAAAACCATTCCCAAATCCTTTATCCAAAGATTTCATGGAGAATCCACCGAGGCAAGTTAATATTACTTTGATGAACTTAATATAAGTTTATCTAGCGACTCTATTGAGGGAAGATATCCTCTTCAATTTTGATGAGCCTTGATCTCTTTTGGCAATTCCATTGAGGTGACATTCTAGATAATGGAATCATGGCTCCTTGGCATATGCATGAAGTATATCCCTCCCTTCATATCAAGGATATTCCTTGGTATCCAAATCGTTATCCTCCATAATGGAATAAGAATTGTCCAAAGTTTAATGGTGACAAGGCCTTAGCGATCACTTATGTTGTGAATTATATGAAATATGCTTCAACATTAAAATAATTACACGATGATGTGCTAATGCGATTGTTTGTAGCATCTCTAGAGTTAATAAAAAAGCAGTGGCTCATGCAGTCATGCAATTTGAGAAGAATACGTTATCCTACAAAGCTTGTTGAACAATTTCTCAGGTGTTGGGGCTCAACCGCTCATAATTGTGAAGATACTCTCCAAGAGCTCATGGATGATTTTTACAGAGAAGGTTTTCCTACGGATTATGATGATGATGAGAGGATAATTGAAAAATGTAAACATGGAAAGGAACATCATCAATCCTCTGCAAAAGAACGAAAAGAAGAGATAAATGAAGATCACACACCTAACAACCAAGTATTGAAGAAAAGAATAGAAGATTTCCATGATGATGATTCCACCATTAACTATTTCATGCAAGGTGTTAGCACTGAAAGTTACACTTTGAATACTAAAGTGCAAGCTCAATGCCCATCAATAGGTTTATGAAATAAGTCTTAAAATGTGGTGTCAAATGGATAAAACTCAGTTCAACAATGTCAAAACATGGGAAATTCAAGATCAAGTGCATCAACAAAAGAGGTCTTGTTTAGCTTAGGTTAGGGTTTTGAGGATTAGTGTGAATAGGAGGAATATTTAGTAAGAAAATGAAGTGAATCTACCATTAGCTTCAGGCTATGCCAATAGACAAAGGCGGGAAATGCTTCACATACAAGAACTTCTTAAATCCAAGCAAACAAAACTTTGAGAAAGCTATAACAGTATCACAATCAAACATCCATTGTCATACCTCTACAAAATATCATTTGAATCCTTCAATGATAGTAAAATTTCAGAGTGAGAGAAATAAGATGGCAAAAAGAAAGTTAACTTCCATTAAACAAGATTTCATCAAGTCTGATACATCAAAACCAGAGTAAGCTTGGTTTCATTAAAATCACTAAAAAGGTATTTTACATCAACCATTCGAACCTAAAAAATGTCTTCTAATGCTGCATTTATAGCCTAACCAAGGAATGATAGCACACAATGCGCTCTTTATCCTCTAACATAGGATTCTTCCACTTAAAACTGAAAAATCTTACACCTGTACAAAGTGGAGAAAACAAACTGCTATAAAAAATGCTAATGTTGGCAACTATCCTAACACCCTAATATTGCATAGTGAGGTGTCCTTTGAGCGCATTTCCTTTGTTTCCAGGTATCCTCTAGCTTTAACTGACCTCCCAACAGTTGTACTGTGCTCCTCAAGCCATTCGGTGACCGTTGATCCTCTTGAACCCATCAAAATAGGAGTTTGCATCGAATCTTGTAGCACTGATTGTATCAACCAATTCACAACGAACTTTGTAGCGCCTGACTCTGTAGACCAGTTCACAGTGTATTTCGCAGCGAAGTTTTCATATTCTGACTATATAGACCAGTGCATAGTGAAGTTTGCAGCTTCCGACTGTGTAGACCAGTTCCCAGTGCCAGGTGTTGCAAAATGTCCTGTAACTGTCTATTTTTTCCAGTTTGAGCCAAAAACACCCAAAAACTTTTTCCAAAGTTAGGTAAGCATGTAGAAGCCTCATAATATGGTGTGTGATTAAAAACTCAACTATAGGAATTATACTTTCCCCCAAAATATTCAAAATGAAAGGATAACCACTTTCAAAACTGAGATTCTTTAATCCACTTCACTTCACCTCTCGAGTCTAGTACTCCTTCTGGTTGCAGCTTGGGCCAACACATTCAAATTCCTTTGGGCTAAATCTTCCTTGAAAGGTTGCAACTCTAACTTAAGTCTTATGTTCTGAGCTTGTAAATCCATGTTCTGCCTGTATAAATTCTTGAGCTTCCTATGAAGGGGAAGGAATATCTTTGTTGTAAAATTGGATTTATCAATAATGTCCAGATACATATCCATCAGATATTTCAACTTGTTCCTCTCAGCCAACCCTTCTCCCTTCAAGTGAGAAATCTCCTTTCTGGCTTCTCTGAGCTGTCTAATTAGTCTCTTGAAGGTAGGGTTTTCAGGGGGAGTGGTTATGTCTATGACTTCAATATGTTTTTCAATAATCTCAATTTTACCTTTATCCTTCATCTTGATAGGAGCTTCTGTTATGAACTCTTTTTCAACAATTTCCTTCTTGGATGATGACCTGGTGAAGGGCCCCCTAGATTTAATTTCAATTGTAGTAGCTGGTGAGGGGAAAAGTAACCTTCTTCCTTTTTTGCCTGTGGCTTTAGCTGATGAAACTTCTGCTAATTTTGAAGCTAGTTGGGGTAAAAATTCCCTTTGTGGAGAGTGATGAGCTCCCCCTTCTTCTTATTGTTCCTTAGGAGCTTCATCATTTTTAAAAATGTGTTTTTCCTTTCTCTTTCTACTTTTCTCTGTGTGAACAGTTCTATCAACTTGAAGAGGGCTCTGCTTTTTGGATTGTGGAGTAGGAGCAACATTCAATTGAAAATGTACAAAGGTAATGAAATTCTCCCAATCCATGTTTCTTTTCTTCAAATCTTCCATCACAAGCATATTAATCAACCTTGAGTGAAAAACAATTGTGTCCACAACCTTGGACTTGGCTTGGACTCTGTCATCCATTTTCCCAATGCTCCTAAACAAATAGAAAGGGAGGTTCATGAGGTATTTTCCTGTGAAGTGCAACAAAAGTCTAATGTGGTATTGGTAAATCATATTGAACCTACCATCATAGGTGAAATATCTTTGGATCACCCTTAGCATATTATCAAATCCTTCAACCAAGTGGCTCCTAGGCACTCCCTTTGATAGGTTATCTCCCTGACATTCTGGTTTAAGGAACTATTTAGAGAAGGATGCATTATATTCATAGATTTAAACCATTTTTCACCAATGTTGGTATCTTAGTAGTTGTTGCAGTGATTTCTTCAGATACCTCCAGTTCAAGAGTTCCCAACTTAGTTTTGGTTCCATAAAAATTCAAGGCAAACTCTCTAGCTACCTCAAGGTGCCCCATCTGCATCTTCTGACAGAAATTGAAACATCCAACTCTATTGAAGACCTCTCTGATTAGAGGTTCAACATCAAATAGTTGCATGTCATAGGGTTCAGTCCTCACTATGCCCCCACCCTTGTGATCCTTCTTCTGTTGTGGTGTATCCATTTGTTGAATTAGGAAGAAAACTAAGACAACAATCTGAGTGATGCAAGAGGAAAACAGAAGGACAAAGGTCTTAGGGTTTGGAGGGATAATATTTTTCAGAGCTAGATTATGTCTATGGTTTTAATGTTCTTCATCCTGTTTGACCCCTATGCTTATGAAAGGGCATCTGATAGTTAGGAATGTAATAAAATCATACAAAAAAATGGAGAAGCAAGGAGAAATCAAGGAGAAAGCAACTGCAAAATATTTAGTTTAACACTTCACCATCATTTTATAAATCATCACAACTTTATCAACAAGGATTTTTTCAATTTCCAACGTAGATAGACTTTAGACTTGAAATTAAAAAGGAAATAGTAATAGTAATCAACTGGTATAGGTTGTGAGGTAAGTAGATAACAATGTTGAGTTGATGTACATGGTTTTCAATGCCAAAACAAGGGATCCGTGGCAGAATTCGCAGTGCAGGAAGCAAAAGCCAAATAAGAGATAGGCACGGTGGCTTGATAGCAAGGTTTGCTCAGTCTTTAGTAAAATAAGCTATGAGCTCTGTAGTTGGATGAGAATAGTGATAGCAAAGGTAAAAGGGGATGGTTGGTAGTGTGGATCACCAATTCACAATGCCTAGGAAAGGAAATACAAGCACAACCTTTAATGTTCTTCAACAGGGATTAAAAATCTCAAGGAGTACTTGGAGGCTGTGGATTAAAATTTTATAGGATTGAGCTTGGATGAATCCCCTTGTAACTAGTATAACCTCCAATTCACCTTCACGATTCAGTTTGCGACAAATTCCATAGCGCCTGTTTGAAATCAACAGTTTCTGTAGCACGGAGCAATTTGAAATGTTGAGAAAACAGTTAGGAAAGTCTTAAATGATGAAATCCCAGATTATTTCCTTTAAAACATGAATGTTAAAAACAAGGAGATCAACTGAAACAAGCCTCATAAGTGCAATTATGGTGATGGGATAAAGTGTACTTGAGATGCACTGTGAAATGTCTTGATGAGATGGTAGCATACAAAACGAACTTGAATAGACCTTCTAACGGGTAGAGGGACAAAGTGGAGTGGTTTTAGTAGATCATGGAAGTGGTGACATGTCAGGGTGGTGGTGGAATAAGGATGATGGTGATAGATATCTAATCATTTCATAGATGGAGGTATAAACCAAGGGTTTGGGCCAACATCAACCTTAACTTTATTTGTGCTAAGACCTAATAATACTATAAGAATAGGACACAAGTAAAATTTAAAAAACACTAAGGATAACAATCAAAACCAAGGCTGAATTGACCCAAACAATTCCATGTGATAACATCGGCTCCACAGGGGATTACATGCTCCCTGTGAACTGCCAAGAACAAGTAGCTTCAGTGTCTTATCCTAGAGCTATGGGGTCATTTATTCAATAGAAATAAAAACAAAAAATGATATTTACAATGGAGGGGACAACCACTCATGGCTTAAGAAAAATACTTCTTCAGAAAGTGCCCATTAATAGGGACACCAAAAACTTCAGAATTCTCCAAGTTCTGCAATTTAAAAGTATTATTTTGAAAAACTTCAGAAATCTTGAAAGGACCAATCCACAAGGCTTCGAATTTACCATGTTTGCCTCTTTCTTACTTGGGTGCATCCCACTTGAACACTAGATCTACCAGTTGGAAATATTCTTTTTTTACCTTTTTGTCAAAATATTGTTTGATCTTCTACTGATGGCTCTGTGCTTTATCAAGGAGTTGCTCCCTGTTTTGTTTGACTTCTACTAGTTGATGCATCCTTATGACCATATCATCTGGTTCTCCTTGTTGATCTTGAAGGAAATTTTCCACGAGAAAGGAAAGATGAATAGGAAAAATAGCTTCAATCCCACATACAAGTTGAAAGGGGAAAATACCAAGTGATCTCTTTGTAGTGACTCTATCAGCCCATAAGGAAAATTTCATCTTTGAGTCCCATGCTTTCTTATTGTCCTCCAGTAACTTCTTGATGATCTTTACAATGCTCTTGTTAGAAGATTCTACTAAACTATTGCCTTGGGGGTAATAAGGAGTAGAATGAATAGTTGAATCCCATATTTCTCACAAAACTTCACCAATGGTTCAGCTTTGAAAGAGGCAACATTATCAGTAACATTTTTTCTTGGGCAACCAAACCTTGACATAATATTTTCAAGAAAACCAATAATTACCTTCTATGAGACACTCCTTGTAGGAATGGATTCTATCCACTTGGTGAAATAGTCATTTGCAGTCAAAATCCACTGATGTTGACCACTTGATGCTGGATGAATATCTCCAATCAAGTCAAGCCCCCACTGTTGTAAGGGACCAAAAACCACCAAGAGATTCAGAGGAAAATATTTCAGTTGTTTCTTTCCTGAAAATTTCTGACATTTATCACAGACCCTAATATTTGCACAAACATCAGTAAAAAGGCTAGGCCAAAAAATACCCAGCTATGAGGATCTTATATGTTGTGGTTCTCCAAAAGTGATGACCCCCACACAAGTTGTCATGAAAATCAATCATGGCCTTTTGAGCCTCTCGTGGATCTAGACATCTCAAGAGAACGCCTAGAGGGTCTTTCCAATACAATATGTGATCAATGAGACAATATCCGATTTCCTTTAGTTTCAAAGCTCTCACCTTGTTCTTCTCCAAACCATCAAGAGGATGCAACTTTTGCAGAAAATAAATGATGTCTTTGTACCAAGTGCATTCTTCCAAGTTGGGACTGATATGTGAGCTTTTGGAAGAGATATCAGTTTGCTGATTTTCATAGTTTAGGTTCATGGAATTAACCCCCAGTTCTTTGCAATTTTATTAAGCCAACAATCTAGATAAACTTTGCCCTTTAAACAACTTAGTAAGCTTCATTTCAAGGTCAAAATACATAATTTTGGCAATACACTTACTCCTCTTTCCATCTATGTCAGGTTGGATAAGTATTTCCTTCACAGAGCCTGATGGGACATAAACAATAATCTTGGAATGCATAATGTATATCCTGAATGATTTAAGGGCTTTAACCAAAGCATAAGCATGCTTTTCCATAATATCATACATCATCTCTACATCCCTCAATGCTCTGCTAAAAAAGGAAATAGGTTGCTCCATCCCACATGTATTTTTTTGAAGAAGGACAACAACCAATGTGTCATGTGAGGCAAAAGAAAATATCAAAAATTCCTTTGAATAATCAGGGTTGATGAGAACAAGTGATTTAGTCAACGCTTGTTTTATTTGGTCAAAATAATTCCAAGCTTCAACAATCCATTTCACCTCATTCCCCTTTCTAAGCATAGATGTGATGTATTTAACCAATTCAGTAAAGTTAGAGATGAATTTTCTCAAAAAAATCATTTTACCCAAGAAAGATTGGATCTCCTTCTTGGATCTAGGAAGAGACAGAGTTTGGATGACCTCTACTCTATTTGGATCAATCCTTACCCCTTTTGCTGATACAATATGTCCCAACAACTTGCCTTGTTTCATGGCAAACAAAGACTTTTTAGGATTGAGAGACATACCAAACTTTCTACACTTCAAGAAAAAATTCTTCAAATGATGATAATGTTCCTTATCAGATATTGAGAACATTGTAATGTCATCCAGATAGATGACCACAAATTGTTCCTTCTCCCGAATGAAGGAAATATCCATTGCTCGCTGAAAGGTTGCTCCTGCATTCATTAGACCAAAGGGAATTTTAGCATACATGAATGTGCCCCAAGGAGTAGTGAAAGTTGTCTTCTCTCTATCTTAAGGTAGGACAGAGATATGATTGTATCCTAAGAATCCATCAATCATAGACATCCTTGATGAACCGGTCATCCTCTGCAAAATATGCTCCATCTTTGGCAAGGGGTAACTATCTTTCTTGGAACTTTTGTTCAAATTTCTAAAATCAACACAAAGTATGATTTCACCATTATTTTTCCTCACTGGGACCAAGTTAGCCACCCACTCAGAGTACCTTAAATGTATGATGATCTTGGCATCAAGAAGCTTCTTAACTTATTTTTCCATAATAGGAAACAACATGGAATTTATCTGTCTAAGTTTCTGCCTAAATGGCTTGGTCTCATCTTTCAAAGGGGTCTTATGTTCAATGATGCTTGTATCATAAGTTTGAAGATATTCATATTTCCAAGCTTATACATCAAAAAACTCCTTTAATAAATTCACATACTCAGCCCTTTGCTCCTTTGATAAACTGCTAGACAATTTGACATATTTGGGATTTTCCTCTTGACCTAAGTTGCATTCTGTCACATCAGCTTCTTCATTTGAACCTTTCACCTTCACAACAAAATCATTTATGTCAAATAATATCTTCAAAGGAACCAATCCTTTTGGAATATGGTTACTGGGAAGTTGGAAAATCTTGTGGTCTGCAATTTTATTGAGGAAAATATCAGCATGAGGTATTTTTGTATCATCATGATCTTGATCAATGTGAAGAGAAGAAAACTCTTCCACAGTTTGCAGAAATATCTTAATCTCAAGATCATCCTCAAAGACCTTCCAATGTTTGACATTGTCAGGTATATAGGGTCTATACTTTACTTCCACATCATATTTGAGATTTGGGGGAAAATGGATTTTAAAATTACTTGCAGAAACAACCAAATAATCCGCCATAGCATTTTCTTCTCTTGGAACAAAAGCGATGTTAAAAGATGAGAAAAAATTATCAATAAGATCCCAAACTTCATTTATGTAAGTCCTTAGCCTAGGGTGCTTATCTTGATACCAATTTTTAACTTGATGCACAATTAGTTCAGCATCTCCAAACATATCTAACTCCTCAATCTTCATATCTTTAGCAGCCCTCAAACCCAAAACAAGAGCCTCATACTTTGCTACATTATTTGTAGTTTCGAATTCTAGTTTATAAGACAAAGATATGATTTCTTGAGTAGGGGAAATAATGACCACTCCAACACCAACGCTTTATTTAAAAGAGGCCCCATCAAAAAACATCTTCCACACTGGGGTATTTTGAGGAGGTGACTCACAAGTTTTAATAGGTTGTTTTCTGATTTCAATAGGTGATTGAGAAACATTAGTGAGTTGTAAGATATTGGATCCTAAATTAGTGTCAACTGTAAAAATGGAGTGGTTTGTAGGATTATCTTCATCACTAATGATGTAAGCTAGTTGTGCTTCCCTATAAATCCTTCTATGCTCTCCTCCAAATACAAGAATAATGACATATGAAAGGTCCCTCTGCAAAGTTCCCCCTGGTCTCTTGATCCAAGATCTTGAAAATAACATCCCAAATTTAGGGGGGACATCAACCACCATAATATCCATGACCACACTCTACTTGGGCAATTGAAACAAGGTAACAACCAGGTCTTTGATCATTCCAAGGCTTTTCACTTTTCTGGAATCAAATGAGTATAGGTCATGATAGTTTTTTGTAATTTCTAAACCAAGCTCATCCATGACAGTTTTAGGCATAAGGTTATGGAATGCACCTGAGTCCATCAAACAGTTGTGCAAAACTTTATCATGAATATTCAATGATGTGTAGAATGGAGGAGAAGAGTCATCCCTATCTTCTACCAAAGGTCCCAATATGAATGTTGGTTTTTCATCTTGTAGGTTCACTGAGTCTGTGGAGTTGGAGGAAGATTCATGTTGCAACATCTTGGAGAGATATCTTTTGAACTCTTCATTTTTAATTAGCTCTAAAAATGGTACTGGAATTTTTATCTTTTGAATTTCATTCTCAAAGCTAAAAGAAGAGGGATATTTTAGAATCTCGTTAATTTCTAGAACAAGGGTCTTAATCATTGTTTGAGGGTTTTGTTCCTCTTTTTCTTTGCTTCTAGAAACCACAACCTTAGCATAATTTTATATTCTATTGGGATGATCTGATGTACTAGGCTTCCCCTCCTTTTTTGACCTTAAGTTGTACTTATTTGGGTTTTCATTAGCTTTTTCTCCTTTACTCAATTCATTCAATTGACTGTCCATAAGAGACTCCTCATAAGAAGACTGAGTTAGATGAGGGGATGGAGAGGTATCACCCACACAATGCATTTTTGGATATGTTTCTTCATCCTCTCCTACTTGATCATCAACCATGTTATTTTGGATAGGGGTCTGCAATTTTTGGTCATCCCTGTTTCTTTGATCTCTTTGAAGGAACTAAGGGGAATTATTTTGTCTCCTAAAATTTCCTCTGTTATCAACATTTTGTGTATTTCTATAATTATGTTTTCCCTCAAGCTTCATTTTTTCCATTTCATCAGAAAGTGATTTAACCAATTTTGTTAGTTCATCTACTTGAGGATTAACACCAGAGGAATCAGAGGTTGAAGCTTCATCCCTACTTTTTCTCCTATCTCTATCAGATTTTCCCGTGAGCTTATCAGCTGCCAATATATTGGATTCTACCTCCAAGGCTGCATCTTGCATATGAGATAGAGAGGTAGATCTCCTTTCTCTCAACAAGAGGTAAAAATCATGGTCAAAAGCACTGGCATAGGTTATCTTGGTAGAAATTTCAGTGGGCTTAATTTATGTGGGGATTTTTTTGTACATTTTATTAAATCTCTTTGAAAAAATTGAAACAGATTTCCCTTCTTTCCTCTTGAGTGACCCAAACTCTGTAATATAATATAAGAAATCTTTCTTATCTCCCCAATTCCCCAGAAAAGAATCATCTATAGCTTTAATTCCAACAATAGATCCAGGAATTAAACCCCTAAACCATTTCCTAGCCTCACCATCAAAGATTTGTACAAAAACTCTCATCAAACATCCTCATTTTCAATATTAAGATTGTCGACATAGCTATAAAAGGCTGCAAGATGTTCCTCTGCAGTTATGTCCTCTTCCTCTGTAAACTTGGGCATGCACTTTAGATAGTCTCCAACTGGGAGAGAATTCATAGGCTGAGGTAGCACAAGAGGGGCATACCTAGTAGCCACTATGCCATCCATTTTATTTCTAGGAAGGTTAGCACCTGCCATTGGATTATAAATTCTAGGATAGCAAGGAGGAGATTGAGTCTTGATTGGTACAATTGAAGTTTTGGTTATGTGTAGCTTAGGAGAAGGTGGAATATAGGATGGAGAAATTTTAGTTTTCATAAGGAGACGCCGAGTCTTGGAAGAGGATGGTGTAGATTCCAAGGGAACCGAGGTTTCTTCCTCTTTGGTCACAACAATTTTAAGAGAGGGAGAAGAAGGAAAACACAGGGTAGGAAAATCCTCTAAGATTTCAAGTCTAAACCAACTTACAACATCAGGGGAGGCAAGAACTTCAAAACTTTCTTCTTTCAATCTGGGAGAAAAAGAAGAATGTTCCATAGGGAAATCTTCAAGATTCAAATTTCTAGAAATTTCAACAGAGGATAAAAGAGGAGCACTAGATACAGTTACTGGTGTTTTAAAAGTGGAATTAGGAAAATGATCAGCAATACCTGGAATAACAACTGAAAATCATTCTTGAGAATCTTTTCCCTTCTTGATGATATTCTCTGGTTGAACTTCAGGTGTATTCAGAGGTAGATGTGGGGTAGACTTCGTGTGTCTGCCTTTAGGAGCCACAACTGAAATAGTGGAGTCGCCAAGTGAAAACTGCAGTCTTCAATGTACTGATTACTATGCACCTTCAGAATCAATATTTCTTTGTCGTTCAATCCTAGGGAAATGTTTTCAATCTGTTCCCCAGCAACCACGCCAAGAATGTTAGCAATGAAAGTTACACTTTCACTGTTAAAGTGCAAGCTCGGTACCCATCAATAGGTTTATGAGATAAGTCTTAAAATGTGGTGTCAAATGAATAAAACTCAGTTCAACAATGTCAAAACACAGGAAATTCTAGATCAAGTGCATCGACAAAAGAGGTCTTTTTTATCTTAGGTCAGGGTTTTGAGGATTAGTGTGAATAAGAGGAAGACTTAGTAAGAAATGAAGTGAATCTACCACTAGCTTCAAGATATGCCAATAGAAAAAGGAGGGAAATGATTCAGATACAATAACTTCTTAAATCTAAGCAAAAAAAACTCTAAGAAAGCTATAACAGTATCGCAATCAAACATCTATTGTCATACAGCTACAAAATATCATTTGAATCCTTCAATGATAGTAAAATTTCAGAGTGAGAGAAATAATATGGCAAAAATAAAGCTAACTTCCATTAAACAAGATTTCATCAAGTTTGATACATCAAAACCAGAGTAAGCTCTGTTTCATTAAAATCACTAAAAGTTTATTTTACATCAACCATTCGAACCTACAAAATGTCTTCTAATGTTGCATTTATATCCTAAACAAGGAATGATAGCATACAATGCAAGCTTAATCCTCTAACATAGGATTCTTCCACCTAAAACTGAAAATCTTACACATGTACAAAGTGGAAAAAACAAACTGATATAAAAAAGGCTAATGTTGGCAACTATCCTAACACCCTAATATCACATAGTAAGGTGTCCTTTGAGAACATTTCCTTTGTTTCCAGGTATCCTCTAGCTTTAACTGACCTCCCAACAGTTGTATCGTTCTCCTTAATCCATCTGGTGACCGTTGATCCTCTTGAACCCATCAAAATAGGAGTTTGCAACGAATCATGTAGCATTGACTGTATCAACCAGTTCACAATGAACTTTATAGCATCTAAGTGTGTAGACCAGTTTGTAGCGGATTTCACAATGAAGTTTGCAGCTTCTGACTGTGTAGACCAGTTCGCAGTGGATTTCACGGTGAAGTTTGCAGCTTCCGACTGTGTAGACCAGTTCACAGCACCAGGCACTGCGAAATGTCCTGTAACTGTCTAATTTGTCCAGTTTGAGAAAAAAACACACAAATTTTTTCCCCAAAGTTAGGTAAGCCTGTAGAAGCCTCATAATATGGTGTGTGATTAAAAACTCAGCTATAGGCATTATACTTTACCCCAAAATATTCAAAATGAAAGGATAACCACTTTCAAAACTGAGATTCTTTAAGCCACTTCACTTCACGTCCTGAGCCTGGTACTCCTTCTGGTTGCATCTTGGGCCAACATATTAAAATTCCTTTGGGATAAATCTTCCTTGAAAGGCTGCAACTCCAGCTAAGTCTTATTTTTTGAGCTTGTAAATCCATGTTCTTCTTGTACAAATTCTTGAACTACCTTTGGAGGGGCATACATCTCTTTGTTGTAAACCTGGATTTATCAATAGTGTCCAGATACATATCCATTGGATCTTTCAACTTTATCCTCTCAGCCAACCCTTATCCCTTCAAGTGAACAATCTCCTTTCTGGATTCTCTGAGATATCTGATCAGTCTTTTGAAGGTAGGGTTTCCAGGGGGACTGGTTATGTCTATGAATTCAATATGTTTTTCAACAGTCTCAATTTTACTTTTATCATTCCTCTTGAAAATAACTTCTGTTATGACCTATTTTTCAACGGTTTCCTTCTTGGTTGATGACCTGGTGAAGGGCCTCCTAGATTTAATTTCAACTATAGTAGCTGGTGAGGGGAAAATTAAACTTCTTCCTTTTTTTCCTGTGGCCTTAGCTGATGGAATTTATTCCTATTCTAGAGTTGGTTAGGGTGAAAATTCCCTTTGTGGAGAGTGATAAGCTCCCCCTTCTTTTTCGTGTTCCTTAGGAGCTTCATCATTTTTAACAATGTGTTTTCCCTTCCTCTTTCTACTTGTCTCTGTGTGAAGAGTGATATCATCTTGAAGAGGACTCTGCACTTTGGATTGTGGAGTAGGATCAACATTCAATTGCAAATGTGCAGAGGCAATGAACTGCTCCCAATCCATGTTTCTCTTCTTCAACTCTTCCATCACAAGCATCTTAATCAACCCTAAGTGAAAAAAATTTATGTCCACAAGATTATACTTGGATTGGACTCTGTCAGCCATTTTCCCAATACTCCTAAACAAATAGAAAGGGAGTTTCATGAGGTCTTTGCCTGTGAAGTGCAACAAAAGTCTAATGTGGTATTGGTAAATCATATTGAAACTACCCTCACAGGTGAAATATCTCTGGATCACCCTTATCATATTATCAAATCCTTCAACCAAGTGGATCCTAGGAACTCCTTTTGATAGGTTATCTCCCTGACATTCTGGTTTAAGGAACTCTTTAGAGAAGGCTACATTTAGATTCATATATTTAAACCATCTTTCACCAATGTTTGGTATCCCAGTAGTTGTTGCAATGGTTTCTTTAGATACCTCCAGTTCAAGAGTTCCCAGCTTAGTTTTGGTTCCATCAAAATTCAAGGCAAACTCTCTAGCTACCTAATGGTTCCCCCTTTGCATCTTCTGACAGAAATTGAAACATCAACCTCTTTGGAAGACCTCTCTGATTAGAGGTTAAACAAAAAATAGATGCATGTCATAGGGTTCAGTCCTCACTATGCCTCCACCCTTGTGAGCCTTCTTCTATTGTGGTATATCCATTTGTTGATTTAAGAAGAAAACTAAGACAACATTCTGAGCGATGCAAGAGGCAAACTAGAAGGAAAAAGGTCTTATGGTTTGGAGGGATAATATTTTTCAGATATTGCTTCTGTCTAGTGTTATAATTTTCTTCAGCCTGTTTGACCCCTATGCTTATGAAAGGGAAGTTGATAGTTAGGAATGGAAGAAAACCATACAGAAAAATGGAGAAGAAAGGATAAAGCAGATCCAAAATATTTAGTTTAACACTTCACCATCATTTGCTAAATCATGACAACTTTATCAACAAGGCTTTTTTCAATTTCCAACATAGATATACTTTAGATTTCAAATTAAAAAGAAAATATTAATAGTAATCAACTGATACAGGTTGTGAGGTAAGTAGATAAAAATGATGAGTTGATGTACAGGGTTTGTAGCACCAAAACAAGGGATCCGCAACATAATTCACAACGCAGACAACAAAACCCAAATAAGAGATAGGCACGGTGGATTGACAACAAGGTTTTCTCTGTCTTTAGTAAAAGAAGATGTGAGTTATGTAGTTGATGAGAATTGTGATAGCAGAGGTAAAAGGGGATGATTGGTAGTGTGGATCGCCAATTTGTAGCACCTAGGAGAGGAAATACAAGAACAACCTTTTAATGTTCTTCAACAGGGCTTAAAAATTGCATGGAGTACCTGGAGGTTGTGTCTTAAAAGTTGATAGCTTGAGCTTGGACAAACCCCACTGCAACTGGTCTAACCTCCAATTCACCTTTGCCAACTAGTTTGCAGGAAATTCCATAGCGCATGTTTGAAATCAATAGTTTTTGCAGCGCTGAGCTAGGAGAAATTCGAAATCTTAAGAAAATAGTTAGGAAATCCTTAAATGATGAAATCCCATATTATTTCCTTTAAAACATAAATGTTGAAAAACGAGGAGATCGAATGACACAAGCCTCAGAAGTGAAATTATGGTGATGAGAGAAAGCATACTTGAGATGCACTATGAAATGTCTTGATGAGATGGCAGAGTACAAAATGAACTTGAATTGACCTTCTAACGGGTAGAAGGACAAAGTGGAGGGGTTTTAGTAGATCGTGGAAGTGGTGACATGTCAGGGTGGTGGCATAAGGACGATGGTGATGGTTGTCTAATCATGTCATGTAGATGGAGGTATAAACCAAGGGTTTGGGCCAACATCAACCTTAAATTTATTTGTGCTAAGACATAATAAGACTATAAGAATACTATAAGAAGAGGACGACAATAAAATTTAAAAAACACTAAGGATAAAAATCAAAACCAAGGATGAAATGAACCAAACAATTCCATGTAATAACACAAAGAAGAAAGGAATTCGATGCCATTTTAAATAATTATCAAGAAGAAACTACCAAATCATTGGTGTGGAAACTTGTCGGGACTTATCTAGAATTGAAGTCATTATGTAGGTTTGTGAGAGAAAAGTACAGTGGCCAAAGTAGTCCAATTCTTAGTCAAATTTTCTTCGTGCCCGACGACATATTGGAAATCATTAGAAAGTGGGGTAGCTTGAAGGAAGATGTTGATAATGAAATTCAAACACAGGAAATTAAGTTTCTTCAAGATTACATTGATGAAAAACTGGATGAAGCACCTCTTACTGAAGATCAAGCCCTTGTTGATGAATAAGTTCTTGAAGAATAGGTCCATGAAGAAAGATTCCAAGAAAAAGAGGAAGGCTCTTTAGAAGCACAAAATTTGGAGAAACCTGACGAGACATTGTTATCCATTCTCCCATTTGATGAAGATGAAGTCGGTCGACCTTTCGTTCCTCTTGCACATGAAAATGAAGAAGTGATCAGTCCCAAGAATACAAATGCTTTCGTGGAGGACCTCTCAAACATAGTTGATGACCACATTGATTATTTCATATATGTTGGGATACATAGATGGGATGTGGGTTATTTCAATTTTTATAAAGAGCCCATTTACGACATTGAGGGTAGTTTTCAAATGAAGAGTGTTGAGTTTTCACCTTCGGAGAACCGGTCTTCATATTTGGATGATCTAGGTATTTGGAAACCTGATGATGATATGAACAAAGATTGGTCTCATCCATCTACAAATGACTTGTCACAGTATACTCATGATGATTTTCAGTCATACCTTGGGAGTTATGATGCATATCCTTTTGAGCACTCAAATTTTTTACATGGTGAATATTTTCAACCACCTTCATGTTGAAATTGTGATGGACATAAGGCCATGACCAACCCAGAGAAATCATAGACTCACAATACAAAGAAAAAATATTTTCATCTTGGGGATTTGGATTTGTAGATGAAGAGGAAACATGTTTTGAATGTGGAGAAAGATTCTTTCTCTAGACCTTAGTTTGTCCCTTATCTCATATCTTCTTCTCTAGTAAATCATAGGGTCTTCTTGGTATCTCTCATATCCTTGCAACCTTCAAGGAGAAACATTATTTTAAGTGAGGACGAAGATGAGTCGTCATCTATATGTGGTAGTCCTATTTAGAGATGGATTGATCAAGGTTGTGGCTACCCTTTCCAACATGATTTTGTCCCACCATCTCACCTCCATGAGTTTCATTTTATGATTGATTATATATTTATTTATTCTCATGATCATGTTGTGATTAACTTGAATTTGATATGGTTTATAATTAAGCATAGGGGAAGGTATTTTGATGAGATGCTCGAGTGGTTCATTGGTTCTATGATCTCACCTGACATCTACGAGCTTTGCGCCCCAGGTAGGTAGGTAGGTCATTTTCATTCTTGCATGTCATTTGTACTATAGATTCATATGCATGTCATGGTAGTATAGTTTCATTTTCTTTTCTTTTCATACATATGCACGATTTACATATCACATCCTTGTATATCGTTGTTTTACATTCGTGTGATTGTTTTCTCATATTGATATGTTAGAATAAAAGTTTCATAATTTTTTTTTTCCTTTTCAAGTTTTGATTAAGATTTTGTAGTTGTAAATTTTGTTGTATGAATAAAGGGGTGAGTTACACCACCCCTAATATTTTACCATTTTTCTTGAGTGTGTGTAGGCATAGGTCATATTAGGAGATGTTGAGGTTCTCAGGTGCTCTACAGTGATCACATGTCCCCATGTAGAAGCCAAATGTTACCCCCCAACATAGGCTCATAGGTAGTAGACATGGAGTGCCAAGATATGGATAGACATCACAATCCACAAAGCCCCTCTTCTTCACCACACTTCACCATCATCATCAACAACAAAGCAACATCTACCACACTAGCCTAGTCCACTGAGGGTAGAAGGCATTGCTTCATGAGGTAACTAGTCAAGTCTTATGGTGAGTATCGTTTTAATATTTGGGACATTTGGATAAGTTTTAGAGAGTTCTTTCTGATTATGAAATGTTTTCTCAGAAGTTATGCTTTTTACAATTTTTCAACTTGGTGGTTATCCTAGGGTTTCTAGCAAGTTGGCCACCCTTGGGGAAAGGGTTTCTACTGTGGGTTCTTCTTGATGGGATATCATTCCATTCCTAATCATCTTTTATCACTTTCCATTTTCTTTCCCCTCTATATCCTTAGCTTTTGAGTCTTTGGGTTACATGTACCCCAAAAAGGGGCTTGTACCTCATTCTCTTATGGGAAGAGGGGATAAATCCCAGAGGTTGTTGTAGCTAGTGTCAACAAATAAATAAAAAGAAAGAGAAACCACAATCAAAATGCAGTGGCAGGTATGCAAAGGGACACAAAATCCATACTCCTAAACTTGAGCTCTACATTTCCTGGTGCACACCCTAAGTCCTAAGTACAAATGAATTCCTAACCTATTTGAAAAGGACTTATAAATATCCTACTTGAAAGGAAACACATTTAATCAATAAATCAATAAACCTTGTAAAGGGTACTTGCATATTATCTAAATAAAATAAAGAAAAAAAAAACTATCAGGCTTGGAAAAAGGTTGCGCCCCAAATGAAAGGTAACTTAAGGATGCAACACACCCTCCACAAAGGCACCCATGGAAATGAGACCATATGAGACCCTTGCATGTTAATGACCCCATGCCCAAACATTTCTTCCCCATCCACCTCACATTCATTACATAGCCTACATAGGTTTTAGGCAGCAAACACTCCTCTACTTGGGGAATTGGCTTACCCAATAGGACCTTTTGATAACCCTCCCATATCTAAATTTGGTAAATTGCATCAATTCTTTGAGCATGTGTTTAATTTGAAAGGGTGGATCCAATGTTCTTGTTTAGGTGGATCTTGTATTCAAATTTCTTTACTTGGCATGATTCATATGACTTGTGGACCCATGAAGGGTGTACCTTGTTTGTCTTTGTAGGACCTTGCTCGGTGATATCTTTTATGGAGGTGCTACCTCACTTGGACCTTCATATTGGAAAAAATATCACAGGTTGGACATTGAGCCCCATAAAAGGGAGGATAAAATGATGAACATTGCACACTTGGTGATGTCATTGACCCATGAAGGAGGCCTAGGATGATGAAACTTGCATGATGTCACCCTTCTATGTTAGAGCATCGCACTCTTGGAGTATGACGTCAAGATTTGAGAGATTGATTTCACATGGGTTTTGCACTTGATGGAGTTGTGGGATATTTACCCCACATTCTTTTGGACCAGTGGGATGATGTGGCACCATGGGAGATGATGCCCTAGCCTTTGGAGGCTATCTCACCTAACAAACACCCTTGAAGAAGACGTTGGGGACTTAAATCACTTTATTTTGTTATATTTGGTCATTATTTAGCATATGTGGACAAAAATCAAATAGATTTGGTAAAATTCAATGTAAGAACATAATGTTTGACCTAAAATTAAGGATTTGGTTGCAAATTGGACCAAACTAAGACTTGGGTTTCCTCTATAAATAAGAGGCAAGTCTTCTTTCATTTTTCATAATTCATCATGAGAGAGTTATTTCCCTCTCTCGGAAAATTTCGGCCCTCTTCTTCTTGTGCAATGGATTGGTGTGATTTATCTATTGGTGATTGTTTCTCATGAACTCTTTCTAGGAGGTGACTCGCTCTCTTTGGACGATTGGTTCATGAATAATATTTGTAGGTTTCTTTGCTTTGAGGGTAAATTTCTTCAATTTTCTTTGATTATCTTGCTTGGAGAACCCTAGGCGGGTTAGGAGTGTCTATCCCCTCCTTAAAGATAATGTTTTAGTTGAAGATAAGTCATTTAAGGTTGGATTCAAGGGTTATGAGGGTCTATCCCCTAACAATATTCTTGGCTAGGTTTTTAAAACTACAAGTTAGGATGGTCTATCCCATTAGGGTTTAAAAACTAGTTTCCAATTAATTTGTTGAGCCAGGTAACTTGGAAAGATGACGGCTTGGGAACATAAGGGTTTGAGTTCAAGGTTTGAGTCTCTTTTCCATTTTCATCCTAATTTACTTGTTAATATCATGACTCCATTTTCCCAATATATAAGGCACTGGTGCATTGGAAAACATGATTAATGCTTCCTTGAAATCATTTGGGTTTTGATGAATTGTTCATGATCTAAGCTATCATTTCATTCTAATAAGTATTGATTCCTTGGGGTATTTTTTTCTTCTTTAATTAATTGAATTTTACAGACATTAGGGATGCAACAAAAACCTCTCTCACTCAATTGTTTACTTACTTCTTTTACTGTAGAAAATTGTGTTTGAATATTGCAAATTGATCTACTCTTCAAGGGATATAATTTGACATGTTTATTTTCTAATTTTTGTTGTGAAAACTTGCTATTGTAGAAAATGTTTCCTACAACCATCTAGGGATTATTTTATTTTGATAATAACACTTGCTTACAACTCATCTCAACTGTCAAAGTTGTGGTTTAAATATTGGAAATTTATCTACTAGTCACAAGCTTTCATTTTCTATCATTTGTTGACGGTAAATTCTTACATTTGTTGCTATTTCTTATTGTTGATATATACTGTTATCTTCTGCAATTTTTGGAACATCTAGGATTCTTGGTTTTTTCCCTAGTGTTCTAGGGTTTAATTTCATGATTTTTGGACTTGGGATATTGGATCTAACATTAGTTTTGCAGGTTATCGATCAATTTGCCTCTCTTCTCTTCCAAATACATAATTCTCCAAACCCCAAGCACTCTCATATAGTGACCAAAGGAGGGATCATTTACAAGCCCTTGTCTTGTACTCTCCATACCCCCAAGGTCACCTGGGAAGTCTCCCTTGTGGTGGAATCATCCATCACTAAAAATAGGGGAGTACTAGTTAAGGTGAAAGTGGTTCGTGCTCCTAGTTATGTCTCACATTTGTTGCTTGTGGTTGTATTTTCCCAACTGACACTTTGTACGTTAATAGTTACCACCTAGGAGGGAAGCGAAGCACATGATATAGTTGTTGCTTGACTCCCCATTTCCAAACATTGGGATATATAGATAGTTCATCCTGAAAGTAGATGAAGTGAAGAAACAATGGCAGACTCTATTGGAGCAAGGTGTATTTCAATTAAGAATCTCACTTTGTGGGTCACCTATCATCATAGTACCCAATAAGGAGATGGGACTTGGAGAATGTGTATCGACTACAAAACTTTGAATACCCTCAATAATCAATATCCTTTGCCAAATATTGATGTCTTGTTCAATCAATTGCATGATGCCAAGTACTTCACCAAGTTGGATCTCAAATCGGGTTACCACCAAGTACAAGTTAAAGAACAAGACACTTGAAATATCACCTTCAAGACAAGGCAAGGTATATATGAATGGTTGGTAATTTTTTTTGGTTTATGTAATGCACATGCTACATTTATGTGTTTGTTGAATGATGTATTGCATCCCTTTTTAGATTCATTTGTATTAATGTACTTAGATAGTATATTTTTTTATATATCTACCTAGGAAGAGAATATCTCACATCTCATGCAGGTGTTAGAGACTTTGAAAAGGTAACAACTGCTAGAAAACATTAGAAATGTGAATTCTCCCTACAGTCATTGGTGTATTTAGGGCATGTGATTGGAGGGGAACTCAATATTGATCTCGCCAAGATGGAGGCAATCCTAAAGTGGCCAAACCCTATGAATTTAACTAAAGTTAGAAGTTTTGTTGGGGAAACATAATACCTATCGAAGTTTATAACATCCTTTCTGTTGTGGTTGCACCACTCCATGCCATAATAACTAGTGGTAAGAGTTTCTAGTGGAGAAATAATCAATAGAAATGATCTGTAAAATTTTGTGGATATTCCACTAGAACAATTCATCACAATAGATATTACAATATTGTGTAATGTTTTATCATGCAATTTATTACCTTATATCTCATATTTAATACTACTAGTATAGTTATGATGTTATGAAAATAATTAAGACTGAAATGAAAGAAAAAAACAAATGTACACACCATCCACACAAATGAAACAAGACGTGACCTGGAAAACCCAATATGGGAGAAAATGCAGCTAGAAGGTGAGGCATGTGCTTTTCTCTCTTTTTCTCAGTCATGAAATGTAAGTACAAAGAAAGGGACACTCACTATGGAGTTTCCATGGACACTATGCCCTGAATGGATACTACCAAATCTTCTACTTCTATATGTTTCTTCAATATCCTACTCTTAGATGATCTAATCAACTAT
>ML835662.1:0-26314 GCA_009831015.1 Picea engelmannii | reverse complement strand
TTTCCAACAATTGGTATCAGAGCCGGTGCCTTTGATCAAAGGTAGATCCATAAGCTTGAACATGACTAGTCATGATGGAAGTTCAACTAATAGACCCCCTCTGTTTGATGGAACAAACTTTGCCTTCTGGAAAATAAGGACGAGAACACATTTAATGTCTTTGGGTGTTGATGTTTGGGATGTCGTTGAAACGAGATATGTGAAGCATGTAGTCTTGGCCTCAAAAGATGATAAGTTGGAGTTTATCTTTAATGCAAAATCAATGAATTCCATCCTTAGTGGACTTGCTGAAGACGAGTTTGTCAAAGTCATGCACTGTGATTCAACAAAATTTATGTGGGACAAGCTGATAAGTAGTTATGAAGGTAATGAAAAGGTGAAAGATGTAAAACTTTAGACTCACAGACTGAAATTTGAGCAGTTAAATATGGATGAAGACGAAACTATCAGTAAGTACTTCTTACGTATATAATAACTTTTCAACACTATGAAAGGACTAGGTGAGACGATAGCTGAATCTTTTCTAGTCCAGAAAATATTAAGATCTCTTCCTGATAGATTTAACTCAAAGGTTTATGCTATAGAGGAAATAACTGATCTCAAAACGTTGACACTAGATCAACTTCTTGGAACCCTAACTGCTTATGAAATGAGAATCACCAAAGGTAAATCCACTACAAGAGAGGCATCTTTTAAAGTAGAGAAAAACAGAGACTCTGATATAGATGAGATTGAAGAAAAATTTGTGAGAAGACTGAAGAAAGGATCAAGCAAATACAAAGGTAAACTGCCCTTCAAATGTTTGAACTATGGTAAGATAGGTCATTTTGCATCTAAGTGTCCTCACAAAATAAAGGATCATACATATGACGATGAAGAGAAGCACAAACACAAGGTCTATAAAGAGAATAATTTTAAGAAGAAAAACCTTTGTGTAAACAATGATGATGATCCCTCAGATGATGAAATCAATGACTCTTCTATTGAAGATAAAATAAATGATATCATTCTAATAGATTTAGAAAATGTAAACACTGAAGATACATGAAGTGATTTCATTGATTGTGAAGCAGTAGTAGATCTTGAAGGAGAACTTGTCAGTGCCATGGAAGATATTGATAGACTCGGAGAAAAGAAAAGAAAAGAAAAACAGTTAGTGCTCAGGTATGAGAAAACATGCAAGGAACCATCTGAAAAAATTAATATGTTGAAGGTTAAGTTAGAAGAAGCTAAGAAGATTGAAGACATCCTCAAACAACAATTGAAGGAAGACGAAACAAAAGGTGAAAAATTGGAAGCTGAAGTAGTGACTATCAGAAAAGATCTAGAGAAATTTCAAGCCCTTATATCATCATAATCTGACAAGTATTAAAGCCTCAGAAGGATTATCCTCCATTATGAATTAGCAAAGGAATTCGAAATTGAAAATTGTTTTGGGTTATGAAGAGGGATCAAGTAGTGGTCATCCAAGCAACAAAGAATCCATCAAGTTTGTCAAATCTACAACCATTGACAACAACAAACCTGTAGAAACAAAGGAAGAGAATCAACCACCAAGGAGGAGCGAAGAAAAAGCTACCAGAACTGAATCTGTAGAACAAAGAAATAATACACCCTCTGCTCAAGAAAATCATCAACATGGAAGAAATCGACCTGCTCAAAGAAGACAACCATTTTTCAGGTACACATATTTTTTCTATGGATATTGTTTTTACTGTTCTAACTTTGGCCACAAAGCTGTAAATTGTTCTTTAAGATTTAGACATGAGCAATCAAGACAACCAAGGAATAAATACTTGCCACAACAAACAATGGGACAACCAAGTAACAAACAACCACAGACTGCAAATCATGTGATGGATGGGAAAAAGACGTAGATTAAGCATAACAATCGTTATGATCCTTTATTCAATGAACCAAAATGTTACATCTACCATAATTATGGACATAAAGCTACAAACTGTCTCTTAAAGAACTATAAGACAGATTCAAATCACAAAGTTGAAAACGTCAAGGTTTGGAAGAAGAATGAAGATAATAAGTGTGGATTGGTGTTGTCAACTCAAAGACAAAAAGACCCCTGGTATATTGACAATGGATGCTCCGGTCATATGACAAGTGAAAAAAGTAAGTTCGTATCACTCAAGGAAAATAAATCAGGGAGTGTGACCTTTGGAAATGATGCTCCAGGAAATATAAGAGGTAAAGGTCTAGTAAGATTAAGTAATGGAAGAAGCAAAGATCAAGATGTATTATTTGTTGATGGTTTAAAGCATAATCTTCTTAGTGTCAGTCAGATATGTGACAGAGGAAAATAAAGACAGTAAACACAGGAGAGATGCTTGCAAAAGGGGTTAGAGCCGAAAATAATGTATATGTTTTGAAGGAAGATAAGAAGAAATGTCATTTAAGAAAATTTGATGAAAGTTGGTTATGGAACAGAAGGGAAGCTGACTCATGCTCAATTCAAATCAAAGAGTTTCACATCTTCAGATAAACCACTTCAAATTGTTCATATGGAGCTATGTGGACCATCGCGAAAGGAAGGTACTGGAGGAGAACGTTATTGTATGCTAGTCATTGATTACTTCTCCATACTTACGTGGGTTGCCTTTCTGAGAGAAAAATCTGATGCATTTGAGAAGTTCAAAAAGTTTAAGGCATTAGCTGATAAGCATACAGGAAGGAAGTTAAAGGCAAATCACTCAGACAGGGGAGAAGAGTTTTTGTCAGGAGACTTCAAATAATTCTACGAAAAACATGGAATTAAAAGAGAATATACTATTCCAGGTACTCCTCAACAAAATGGAGTTGTAGAACGCCAAAATAGATCATTTCAGCAGATGGAAAGGGCTATGATGAGTGAAAGGGACATTTCACAAACCTTCTGGGTGGAGGTTGTTCACACGACTCTTCATATTCTAAACAAAGCGCATCTAAGGCCGAACAGTGATAAAACTCCATATGAGTTGTGGTTTGGTCGACCTGCATCAATCAAGCACTTCAAAGTATTTGGAAGTAAATGCTACATCTAGAATAATGATGATCATCTGAGAAAATTTGATAGTAGAGCTAATGAAGGTATATTCTTAGGATATGCAACGAACAGTAAATGATACAAATGCTTTAACAAAAGAATGCATAAATTAGTAGATTGTATTGATGTTCGAATTGATGAAGAAGCTCCTGTAAAATATCAACAGAGAATAAGCACTAATACAGATGAAGAAGATGATGAGAATAATGAAAATGAAGAACAACAAATCTCAAAGTCACAATAAGATGATGAATCAAGTGGAGAAGAGACACCCAGACAAGAAGAGTCAGGACAACAATCAACATCAAATCCTTCCTACAGAATTACTCAAAAGAATCATCCTGAAAGTCAGATAATTGGTGAGAAAGACAAAGGTGTACAAACCAGGAGAAGGATAATCAAATACACTGAGAAATCACATATAGCCTCATATCCATGGTGGAACCCAAGAAGTTTAATGAATCCAGTAAAGACGTAAATTGGTTAAAATCAATGAATGGGGAACTGGACCTGATTGAAAAGAATGACACCTAGGAATTCGTTCCTAGACCGGGAAACAAAAATGTAATAGGATCAAAATGGGTCTACAAAAATAAGATGAATGAGAAAGGAAATATTGTAAGAAATAAGGCTAGATTGGTCTGCAAAGGATATGCTCAAATAGAAGGACTGGATTTTGATGAAACATTTGTGCTCGTCGCATGGTTAGAAGCTATTAAAATGTTTCTTGTCTATGTTTTTTGTCACATACCCACTACCACGGAATAAAATTTTCGTTTTTATTACAGAATCCCCGAAGTCCTACGGGGGTCTAGTGCAGGCTAGTTCTTCCCTGTTCACCTTCCTGTGATCGTGGGTTAGGACCGCGGGCCAAACAAACCAGGTGCCTTTTCATGTTTTGTGACTCAGCGGCACAATTGAATCCGATCTTGGAGGTAGAATGGCGAGGGGAGCTTCGGAATGAAACCCTGGCCGTAGATCTGGGCGTGCAGATTTTGGCCATCCAGATCTACCCGCCGCTTAACGACAGAGCACTAGCTCCCTTTCTTTAATCCCTAGTTCGATAGGACTACGTATGTGCCTAAAAGAAGGCGCCTTTCACAACTCGCGACCTCGCGAGTCGTGACTCGAAGACCCTCGAATTTTCTTTACAAATCACCGTTACCCGAGATCACGCAATGGGTATAACTTCCTTCTGTCAATGTCCTCTATGCATGACCGTTGGCTAGGCTAAACTCTAGCTCCTCTCACTATTCGTCGCTTCGTGAGTTCAATGGTTGAACTCTCGTTCCTCCCTTATGTGATCCTCCGAGACTTGAAAGTCAGCGAAGGTCGACCTTCCCTTCACACTGCTCACAACTCGCGACTTTGTAAGTCTAAGGGTTGAACTCTCATGCCCTTCTCCCGCGAATCCCCGAGACACGAGAAGTCAACAGGGCATTGACTCCCTTCTCTAGGCGATGCAAGTCCACCCGTCAATCACGCGGGTCCCACCTTGGAGTTTTGCCACATGTTTTCTCGGCTCGGCTCTCGGCACTTCGCTACTTGTAAAGTATAATCAAATATAGAATCCACCTTTGTCTTGTTGATCAAGATTTTAATATGGAAGAGTTTTGTCATCTCATTTTTTTCCTTGGGATGAAGGCTACTCAAATTCACCTCATGTATTGTGGTGTAGAAAATATTGTCATCTACATTTGACTTTATCTCTACCTGGTTGCCTGAATCCATGGCTAACATGTTTTTCTTCTTGGCATCCTTCTTGTGGTTCTTTGGATTCAACCTCTTATGTAACTTCCAACACCTATCTTCGATGTGAATGCATATATTATAATGGTTACAATGGTTGTGTGGATCCTTACACTAATGTGTGGGTTTTTTTCTTCTTATTGTCCTTTCCTTTCCACTTCTTCTTTCCCTCTTGGGAAGCATATTGGTTGTCTTTCTTCTTAGAACCACTTGATTGTCCTTTACCTGTACCCATATTCTCCAGACATTGTTCTTGCACAATAGCTTCATCCACTATCCTAGGTTTAAATAACATCACTTGCCTTTGTAAATGTCTGTGGGGACCACCAAAATACTTGAGGAGTACATCCAAGTTCTTTGGAGATATACCCAACATAATGGCCATTTTTTTGAACTCGACGATGTACTCTTGCAAACTTCGCCCTTACATCTACCAGAAGTCATACCAATGGATCCTTTGGTCCTCTTCATATTTAATAGGGTACAACTAGGACTTAATGAGGGTTTTAAACACCTCCCACTTAGTTGTTGGGGGGTCACCCTCCAGCCTAAGCATCTTCGTGTGACTTTCCTATCAAGTTTGGGCATGGCCCTCTAACTTTAGTCGGGAAAACGAAATATTTTTCTTCTTCTATGTTATGAACACTAAAATAAACTTCTAACTATTTCAAACATTAATTCAACTTAACATCATCAATCTCACATTGGTAGGGTTTGATGTCCACTTTTGTTTTTTCTTTAAACAAAGATTAGGAAGAAGTGATGGCATTGAACTTGGTCTCTTTTTTTCTAGGTTCTTCGTTATCTCTAGATTTCTCATCCAATCTATCCTTTGAGTTAGAGAAACCAGACTCACTGAAAGGTCCAAACTTGTTCTCTAGCGCTGCCATGAGAATGGCCATGTTGCGAGAGATGTCAACGACTCATCTTGTGGGGCATTACTGTATTCATCTACCATGGATGGGGTTTTTAGACTTTACACCAATTCTTGGATCCCACAACTTCCCACAAAACCCCTAAGAAAACTACTTTGATACCAATATGATCTATAAACTTCTATGGATACTCTACTTGAATAGTTCGACACACCATATCTTATAATATTATACACTATTTTATCATGTAGTGTTCTACTGTAGATTGTAGACTTAATATTACTAGTTTTAATAAAAAATAATGATTGAAATAATTTAAAAGTGAAATGAAAGAGATAAGCAATAACACACCATATGCACAATTAACAAAAGATGTACCGTGGTAAAACCCAATACAAGAAAAACCCAACTAGAATGTGAGGCATATGCTTTAATCTTTTCTTCTTAGTTATGAAATGCTAATCAATGTTGTATATATCATCTCGGGGAAAGTATCGATGAGGGTATGGAATGTAACTTCTTGGTGACATCGACGGAAAATATCGAAATATCTCAGAAAATATCGCAAGACAGGGGTCTAACTCAGAATATCTCAGAATATTTGAGATATATCGAGCATGGATTTAACTTGTAATTTATCAGAATATCAGAGATATATTAGAGAGATATACAACATTGATACTAATACAAGGAAGTGGGTACTCACTGTGGCGATCTCATGGACATTGTGGCCAATATGGCTACCATAATATCTTCTGCTTCAATATCTCACTCTCAATGCTCTGCTCTCCTATGGAATAATACTCAATACAATAAGGATGGAATCCCTTCCCTTCCTAGTGGCCCAATATTTAACATAACCTAATAGCCATCAAGGGTTAGGGTTAGGGTTCTTGCATGCCTCAACCCCCAGTGAATGTTAGGGTTATGGGACCTGTAAAATATTCTTGAACATCCACATGTGACTAGATCCACATGTGTGAGTAATGGAAGCTGACGTGGCATCCACTCAATACCATAGTGGAAAAAAGATAGGTCAACTTGCAGGATGCATAAACTTCCACATACAAACTTTGATTAAGGTGATTTCCACATTGTTGGAAATCTTTTGAAGTGTAGAACAACGTCAAGAGGCTGCAAGTTGAGTTTACAAAGTTTTGACGAAAAAAACAACCATTTAAGGCCTCAAATGAGCTTCAAAAGGTCTGGACCCCTAAATCTTCAAAGTGAGAACTACCCCTAAAATGAGTTCTGCAAGCCAACTCCAATTTTCCACCTAAAAGTGCCAAAATAGATAAATTATATGGTGATCCATATTGAATCAAGGAAATTGAAAACACCACCAAATCATGGAGTATTAACTAGTAATGTTGAATTTTTTAAGTAAAATGAAATAAAAGGTAAAATATAAGTTCACTTAGCAACGTATTCGAAGTGTGATGTTGAATTTGGGGAGAAATTTGATGCTCTAAATTGATTTTTCTCTCAAGTCAACATATAACATTTATTTGTTTTAATGTTTAACTTGTAACATTTAATTCTTAAAGTAAAAGTGGAAATTTATCTTTAATTTACCTTTTATTTATTTACACTAGTTTACCTTAGATTTCCTCGTACTTAAATTTTTAACATCACAAAATAATATTTCAAGATGTTTGATGGTGATTTCATTGTTCTTAAACTTTACATGAAGAAAGAAGAATTTCATTTTTTAAATCTATAATTAAATAAACTTAACAATTTACAATATTTCAACATTTTAACACTAGGTGAAATTAATCAACGTTGGCTTTTGCATAATCCCCTTGGAGTTCAACATTGTAGTAGGATGAACCATAATAATATGGATGTTAGACTTTACCAAGGTTCAATCTAGTACATGGCTTTTTTTGTTCCTCCCAAGAGGTTGTGCATAATTAAATTTGAGTAACCTCAAATTTGAAAGGGTTACTCGAGTTTGAGGAAGGTTCCTTGAATTTGATTCAAGGAAACTCCTTAAATTCGAGCAACCTTCCCCAAATTCAAGGAATGAATCCAAGCAAGAGGCATATCACCAATAATGCCCTCTTCAATTGGAGGAAGTTCCCTAAAGGGCCCTTCCTTGCCAACCTTTTGAGGAACCTTCATCCAATTTAAGTAACCTCCTCAAATTTGAGGAAGGTTCCTCAAATGACCAACATTGAAGGGTCCTTCAATGACCCTACTCCCACCCAAAATGGGTTGTCCCATAAGATAACGTAAACACACAAGTTATTAGTTGATGGATAGGGGGTCTCATCACGAGCCATCCTATTATGACCATGCAGGGCATGTAGCGGTATGACGCTACCACCTATCTGGTCACCAAGCCAGGGTAATGGCTCTTGGTGGCATAGCCAAGAGAAAGGGAGTCTCATTACGAGCCAACCTTCTCATTTTCGTGAAATGTTTGTGGATAACATTGTCACCTCTGGTCATCAAGCCAGGAGAGTGGCCCTCAACTATTCCCTTGAAGCACAAGAGAAAAATATCAAAAGAAATAAATCTAAGAGTAAAAGGAAATGAATGGGTTAGGAAACAATTGCATTTATGACAAGGTGCAACTCGCCCTCTACAAAGGCACCCACGGGTAAGACTTTACATTTCCCTATTATTACATGCACCCCATACCCAAATACTTACCCCATGCCACCTCATACACTTACATGACTTGGACTAGATAACACCTGGGAAACATCCCAAACTTAAGAGAGTTATCCCAATAGGACACCCTGAGACCTTATCCAAACCTAACTTGTCAAATTGCATAACATCTTTGAGCATTTGTCTGGGTTAATGAGGGGTTTGATGCACATGTTTGGGTAATTTAATTTTTGGATGTGATTTACATACTATGATCCCTGTGACTTATGAACCCCTGGATGACGTACATGTTGTTGCTGCAGAAACTTGCTCGGTGGACAGGTACAGATGAGGGAATGATTAGGTTGGACCTTCATGGGGGCTTGGAGCCCACATATGGATGTTGAAACCCCAGCCAGGGGTAAGAAGAAGTTGAAGGCTTGCAACGAAGAAAGATGGATGTTTCCTTTGGAGGCACCCTGGCAGACCTAGACCCGAGGGACCTTGCCCTTCCCACATGGACGTTAGCCCTTAAGGGCCCTAAATGTCACCATGATATCCCTAGACGTCATCCAGAGATAGTGTTTTATTTTGGAGGCATTTGTGAGCCTGGTGGCATGTCTGGGCAATATTTTATGACTTTGGAAGCCAAGCGCCCCACTTTCCCAACTCAACGTTCCACCTATGGGCCTCAATGTCACCCTTGGAGGTGTCTTTAGATGCAACTTTATTTAGTTATGTCAAAATTGAATGCTTGTTGTAATTTGGCTAGGTCGACATGTTTTTAACCTAAAGATGAAGTAAAGGTCAAAATTTTATATAAATAAACATAAAGTACTCTCATTTTCATAGAAGAACTCGTCATTTGAGAAAAGAGGTCTAAAATTTGCGCCCTATTAGGGTTATTGGTTGAAATTGTGAGGCACCACTCTTGTTTAAGGCTGATTTTTGCAACTTGGATCAAGTTTGGAAGTTTTACGGTGATCTTGCATGGTATTCTCATGATTATTCTTGGTGCAAGTAAGTGAAATCTGCATTTTGTCATATATTGAATGGTTTATTGTATGGTTTTGTTTGCTCATACAAGATTATGAAATTGCATGGTGTATTTAATGCTTCAAATAAGAAACTTAAGTTACTACTTTCTTACTTTTTATTTGCCAAGATTTTCATTAATTAATAGTAACTAGTGAAACCCTAGAGCCCTAAATTGCTAGCACTCTAAGGGTTTGGACTTAGTTATTGTTGCATAAGTTTTACTCCATAAAAATCCTAAGGAGAGCAAGGTGCTAGGGTCTAGAATTTCCTACACTCTAGCATCTTGTCTCTTGAGGTCAAAGCCTAGGAGGACTTAAGTTACTACTTCTCCTATGCTTTTTCCCTCTTAGACTTTTGTGCATCATCATCATTAATTTGCAGCCTTAGAAGAAGTCGTCCCCCTTGACTCCATTACTCTTGAAGGCACTAGTCCTCTTCTCTTATTTCTTGACAAGACTCAACTCAAACTCTTTCACTCTTTCACTTCATACTCTACTAATTTGCTAACCTAGTCTACAAATACTAACAACTAATTTGTTGTTGTCGTAATCATTGCTACAACTATCATTTTGCAGCTTATATCATCCTATTAACCATCTAAGTCATCCCAAGATTTTTATGAGGCAAGGTATTATCAACAAGTGTTAAAATGTATGTTCAATTTCCTTTCTAGAGTGCAAATTCTGAAATTGTTACCGCTATCATAGTTGTTGTTGCAACCACTGTTGCAGCACCTAACAACCCTAAATTCATCCATAAAACCATTGGGCACTTGTACTAAGAAAACCATAATCATTGGATATTGAAGTTGTGTCTTACTGCTTTATTATAGTTCTTTTTTGAAGTGGTTTCCATTGTTGTCATCATCGTTAATTAATGTTGTTATAAATGTTTGGACAACCATTTAAGTCATTGATTGAATTGTATTTATCTTGAAAAGTGTGAGTGACAAACCATTATCGAGTTTGCAAGACTATTGTATCTCTTCCTTGTCATCATAACTTGCACCTTTCAAGATACACTGTTGCTACTGTAATCTCACTTTCATTGTATAGTAATTTGTTCAGGCAACACATAATTTGTTTACGAAGTCATTGATTATAATTGTTGCTATTGACGTTTGATGTTTCATTGGTAAAGGGCAGGTACAAACCCTTTCCTCATTTTCCCTTGTCCTTTTAAACTTCACCAAAGTGACCTCTTCTGTTGAGTGACCTAGAGAGAGGGGTGGGTTTTCATCATATCTTGTTGTCCTTCATCAACCAACTAGGTCTTGGGACGTCTCCCTTGGAGTGAGGTTTTCCTCATAAAGAGAAAGAGGTACCCTATTAGGGTGACAATGATAGGGTTACCTCCGTGTTACGTCAATATAGACCTACTTTCCTTTAGGCTATGGGCAAGTATAGATTGTGCAATAATATTTTTGGCATCGTTGTTGGGGAACATCGAGTCAATTTTCCTCGAACGACACTTTTTCGGTAAGCCTTTATCCAAAGTGTAATGTCCCCCACCTCTTGATTAAGAGGTAATGAGGAGACTCAGTGGCCTGGGCATCCCCACTAGGCCATAGTCTCACATTGAGGGGGAAAGTCAACTAGACTAAGGTTATATTCTTAAGTTGACTTGAAGAGAAAAGGTTAAAAGGAGTAAAAGATAACTCAATAGAAGAATAGAAGTAACCCTGGGAGTTAATCTAACTCAACAGAGGAATAGAAGAAAAAGTATAAATAGAAGGTTGGGGCGCACCTATTGGGCATGCTGGATTTGGTATATTGCTTTTTATTGTTCTTGAGTATTCAATTTGGGGGTTTTGCTGTACAAACCCTTGTGAGCAACTCAGTGGTGAAATACCCACTCACCTTGTTCCACAGCTTGGTCTCGAGGATGAAAGATTCCTCCACACCATTCTACTCTCAACATATTTCCATCTAGCGCTTCAGAAGATAGCAGGGCCGTACTGTTCTTGTATTTCCAGCAAGGGTGCACCATCATCTACAGAAGGGTTCGATCCAACTTATCAAGAGAATCTATGACCATTCCGACACTTGGGTTTTATTTGCAGGGGCACAACCATCATTTTGAGGGATTTTCTGGAGAGTTATCACCATCAGATATTTAGCTTCAGATTGGGACATCTTGGAGGCAAAGGGGGCGTCCTATGATTCAGTAAATCTTAGATCTAGAGAGCTTCACTTGGAATCTGAGTCTGAAACTTCTCCTATAGGGTTTTCATAGCCCGATCTACATTCTTGGGGAGTTTCAGGGCATTTGAAGGCCTTTCTCATCAGATCTGAATTACCTAGGGTTCTAGGCATCCAAGAGGGCCCAACTTCAATAGAAGATTCAGAGTTTGGAGGAGTTTTCCCTGAACGTTCAACTCGAGACTTCAGGAGGGTGATCCTATCACCCTGATCTATCATTTGGCCGAGTTTGAACTCGTTTCGAGTCTTCTTTCAGTTGGGCCGATTTATTGAGGGTTCAACCTTCTATTGGAGAGTGGCATTCTTCAGCTGGAGGGATTGGCATTCATATCTGCTTGTATTGATATTTATTTCTTATTCGGCCTTTGGGAGGCTTGTTTTGTATCAACGGGAGCATTTTGTAGCAGCTCATACTTGTTATCTATTGGAGCCATCTGAGGATTATTCTAGATCTGCTCTTTCTATTGTATCTGATTCATGCTTCTATAATAAAGGTCAGATCTATGCTTGTGTTTCCTATATCTTGATTATATTGTGATCTTGCATGTATTGGATGAATCTAGTATAAACATCATTTAAATAATTGGAAAACTTCAATAGACACCTGCACATCAGACAAATCAGTGGTAGTTAGTTGTTCCAAGCGAAAAATTTGGCTTGGGATCATTATAGTGGTATCAGAGCTTCGATCCTCCAAACCTGTGGAGGGATC
Source organism: Picea engelmannii (assembly GCA_009831015.1). Lineage (NCBI taxonomy): Eukaryota > Viridiplantae > Streptophyta > Pinopsida > Pinales > Pinaceae > Picea > Picea engelmannii. Next base: position 14,101 of record ML835662.1, on the reverse strand, counting down.
GACGCATGCAGAGGTACAATGGAATCTTTATGGGTCAGAGGAAGAAACCCAATAGTGAAACAGAGGCAGAAATGGAAGGGTCAGGGGATAGTCGTGAGCCTCAAGGCTTGGCCTTCTTAGCAGCTGAATTTGATAAGTTCCAGCAAACCATAAACTGCACAGAAAGAAAGTTGGTCCAACACTTAGATGAGTATCAGGAAACTAGCAGAAGGGGACATGCCGAAATTTCTGAAACTTTGAAGAAGGTTGACGAGAACCTGCAGAAGATGAACTAGAACCAATCCCAGATAACTGAACTTCTGATGCAAGTGACCCATCAAGGGAAGGACCCTGATACGTGTGGGAATAAGGAGGCTGGTGGATCCGGTGGAGTCCATGAGGAGATCAGATATAACCCGAAGAAAGCCCCCAGATCCGAAGGAAGTCTGGGAGGAGGCACGTCCCATGGTCAGATGGGTAGTAGGGTCAATCCTAGGCCATACATGCCCACGTTCACAGATGAATAGCCAGGTCGACATTTGGGTAGTCGGGCTATCCCTAGGCCATACATGCCCACATTCACAGATGAGCAAGGGCAGCAAGAACAAGTGGAGAACTTTGTTGAACAAATGACGAGGTGTACCAAGGAGTACTACAGTTTGGATATGAGGATCCAAAGACAGATGACCCTGGATCAATATTGCCAACTCAGGTTCAGAAATCAACCTAGGTCAAACCACAGGGGCAGTTTTGAGTTTGAACGAAAGGCAGGGAAGATAGAGATTCCATATTTTGATGGTACGACCAAGATGACAGCACAAGCTTGGGTACAAAAGTTGGATACCTACATGTAGCTTAACCCCATGAGAGAGATGGAAGCCATCAGATTTGCCACTATGTACTTGGAGGGCAAGGCTCATGATTGGTGGTATCAGGGACTCACCACATTAGGCCACAATCAAATAGTATCCTACTCATAATTTACTCAGAGACTCATGGATAGGTTTGATCAAGGGGATCCTGAGCTACACTTCTGGGAGCTCACACAACTTAAACAAACTGGTATGACTGAGATGTATATTGAGGAATTTCAGAGGTTGGCAGTAATGGTGCAAGACATTTCGCCAACCAGACTCATGATGCTCTTCACTGAGGGTTGATGGAACCCTTGAAGGGTTGGGTAAAGGATTTCAAGCCTACCAACCTACAGGAGGCTATCTGGAAGACGAGGGATTTGGGACCAACTACTAAACCAAAATTCATACCCAGACCACCTCTTAACAGTGGAGGAAGAGACCAAAGACCTCCAATGAATCAGGGAGGACGTGATCCAAGGGGTTTTGATAGGGGTCGTGGCAGAGTGGATGAGAACACTGGGAGGGAGTTGAGACGGAAGCAACTTTGCTTCACTTGCAAAGAACCATGGAACCCAACACACAAATGCTTGGGCCGGGGTCAGGTGCACTACATTAAGGTTACTTCAGACAACGAGGAGGAAGATGAGGTCGACCAGATACAGAACATGGAGGCAGAAACCACTGAGGCAGTAGAGGAGGAACAAATCACAGGACGGGACAGTATGGCCACCCTGGCATCTATCAGTGGAGTGTCCAAGTATAACACCTTCCGAATGAGGGGGGTCTTGCAGGGACAGAGAGTTTCGGTTTTGATTGATGGAGGAGCTTCCCACAACTTTATTGATGCAACATTACTGAAGAGGAGGCACATACCCACAATAGAATTTGAAAGATTCAAAGTGGAGGTTGCAGGAGGAAGCACTATGCCCTGTGACAGATACATTACGGGCATGAAGCTTACCTTGGGTAGGCATGAGCTGATACAGGACGTCTATGTCATGGACCTTCCGGATACCAACATCATCATAGGAGTTCAGTGGCTCAACACATTGGGACCTATCACTACCAACTACAAAACCATGGAAATGCCATTCACAGAGGAGGGTGGACGAAAGGTAGTGCTCCGGGGTATGACAGGGAATGTTGTAAAGTTAGTCATGACCAAGAGGATGGAGGCCATCTTTCAGAGAGAGGAGATAGTATATGCAGCGGAATGCAGGATTGTAACATGTATGGATGAGTAGGGCAAGGTTCACTACACCCCAGAGATCAAAGAAATCCTTGACAGACACCACAAGGTGTTTGGGCCTATTCCTCCAGGGGTACCACCAGATAGGGGGTTTGAGCACATTATTGAGCTAGAGGAAGGGGCCAAACCAGTTATTACTACACCATACAGACATCCCAAGAAGTACAAAGATGAGATAGAGAAGGCCATCAAGGAACTTCTGGACATGGGGCACATTAGACCCAACAATAGCCCTTTTGCTTCTTCAGTAGTGCTGGTGGAGAAGAAAGATGGCACTATGAGGATGTGCATTGACTTCAAGGCCTTGAATAAAAAGACCATCAAAAACAGGTATCTGATACCAAGGATTGATGAACTGTTGGACGAATTGCATGGGGCCATCTATTTCACTAAGATTAATCTTCGTTCTGGTTATCATCAAATCCAGATGAGGGAGGAAGACATCTCAAAAACAACTTTTAGATGTCATTACGGCCATTATGAGTTTTTGGTGATGCCCTTTGGCTTAACCAACGCCCCTGCTACATTCCAATCATGTATGAACCATGTGTTCAACAAGCAGCTGAGGAAGTACCTGTTGGTATTTTTTGATGACTTGCTTATCTACAACAAGATGTGGGAGGAACATCTAAGGCACGTGGATTAGATTTTGTCAATCATGGAGGAACAATCACTGTATGCTAAGGAGTCCAAATGTGAGTTTGGAATGACAGAGGTCCTCTATTTAGGACACATTATAGGGGCAAAAGGAGTATAGGTACATCAGGAGAAAATACAAGCCATCAGGGAATGGCCTACTCCTAAGACACTCACGGAATTGAGAGCATTTATGGGCATGTGCACGCATTATAGGAAGTTTGTCAAAGGATTTTCTCAGCTATGTGCACCTTTGGCCGATTTGACTAAGAAAGGAGCCTTCAAGTGGGATGAGGAGGCTCAAATAACGATGGATAAGATGAAGGAAGTGATGAGTATGTGCCCAGTCTTAGCCCTTCCAGATTTCAGCCTTCCTTTTACCTTGGAGTGTGATGCCTCCGGGGAAGGAATAGGGGTTGTACTGATGCAAAAGAGACACCCTCTTGCCTATGAAAGTCAGAAACTCAAGGGTATCGAGCTACTCTACAACATTTATGACAAAGAAATGTTGGCTATCATGCATGCACTAGCCAAATTCCGACAATACTTGGTTGGTGCCCGATTTGTGGTTAAGTCAGATCATAACAGCCTCAAATATCTATTGGAGTAGAAGGATTTGAATGAGAGGCAGCATAAATGGGTAAGCATAATACATGCCTACGATTTTGACATTGAATTTGTCAAAGGGAAGAACAATGTGGTGGTTGATGCGTTATCCAGGAGACCATCCATCTTTGCCATGACAGGGGTAGCAGTTGACTGGAAAGACCATCTAGAGATGGAGTATGCAAAGGATCAGTTCGCATGCCAGCTATTGGATGGGCAGGTACAAGATGATAATTTCAAAGTTATAAATGACCTCATCTACTATAAGGACCAAATCTTTTTGGTTCCTGGATCGGCTTTCAAGGCTAAGATATTGCAGGCGTACCATGACTCGCCAATGGCAGGACATCAAGGGATCAACAAGACGTACAGGCAGGTGAGAGAAAGGTTCTCTTGGAAGGGCCTCAAGGAGGATGTGATTAAGCACGTCAAGGAGTGCACTACATGTCAGGAGAACAAGGATGAGCACACACACCCAACAGGACTACTACAACCCTTACCCATTCCGGAGCATAAATGGGAGAGCATATCCATTGATTTCATCACTGGGTTGCCAAACACACAAGGGAGGGACTGCATTTTTGTAGTAGTGGACATGTTGACAAAGTTCACACACTTCTTCACCATAGCTATTGACTTCAGTGTTGCACAAGTGGCCGAACTATTCTTTAGAGAGATTTTCAGGTTGCACGGCCTACCCAAGACCATTGTCAGCGACAAGGATAGCAAATTCATGAGCACATTCTGGCAAGAATTATTCAGGTTGGTTGGTACGACTTTGACCCCTAGCACCAACTATCACCCTCAGACGGACAAACATACAGAGATAGTCAACAAGTGGGTGGAAGGCTATCTCAGAAATTATGTGGTAGGGCAGCAGAAAGCATGGGCTAGATGGTTGCACCTAGGAGAGTACTGCTACAACACCACCCAACATACATCCATAGGCATGTCACCATTCAGAGCCTTGTATGGCTACGATCCTTTATCTTTTGGGGAGATCGCTTTCGGTGACAGCAGGGCACCTATGGTACAGGATTGGATACAACAGAGCCAAGACATTCTCAGGGAGTTGAAGGATCATCTCCAGAAAGCACAGAACTAGTTAAAGGTCCAAGAGGACAAGCACAGAGTTGATCGTACCTTTGAGGTTGGTGACCTGGTTTACTTAAGGCTCCAACCATACAGGTAGGCTTCCATAAAAAGGAGCGAAGCAGATAAACTACAACCACGTCTCTTTGGACCCTACAGAATCAACAGGAAGATAGGGGTCGTAGCTTACGAGCTGGAACTTCCACAGGGCAACAAAATACATAACGTCTTCCACGTCTCCTGCCTTAAGAAAGCCCTCAGCCAACACATCAGACCCATTGAGGTATTACCTCCCATGGATGAGGAGGGACAACTTGTTTTGATTTCGGAGGAGATATTAGAGGTCCGAGAAAAGAGGCTCAGAAATCGAAGCATCAAGGAGTACCTGATCAGATGGAAGGATTTACCCATTGAGGATGCCACATGGGAAAATGAGCATGTGGTAAGAGAAACAGGTTTGGAATTGCTTGAGGACAAGCAATTTCAAGAAGGGGAGACTGTAATGTCCCCCACCTCTTGATTAAGAGGTAATGAGGAGACTCAGTGGCCTTGGCATCCCCACTAGGCCATAGTCTCACATTGAGGGGGAAATTCAACTAGACTAAGGTTATAATCTTAAGTTGACTTGAAGAGAAAAGGTTAAAAGGACTAAAAGATAACTCAATAGAAGAATAGAAGTAACCTTAGGAGTTAATCTAAATCAACAGAGGAATAGAAGAAAAAGTATAAATAGAAGGTTGGGGCGCACCTATTGGGCATGCTGGATTTGGTATATCGCTTGTTATTGCTCTTGAGCATTCAGTTTGGGGGTTTTGATGTACAAACCCTTGTGAGAAACTCAGTGGTGAAATACCCACTCACCTTGTTCCACAGCTTGGTCTCGGGGCTGAAAGATTCCTCCACACCATTCTACTCTCAGCATATTTCCATCTAGTGCTTCAAAAGATAGCAGGGCCGTACTGTTCTTGTGTTTCCAGCAAGGGCGCACCATCATCTAGAGAAGGGTTCAATCCATCTTATCAGGAGAGCCTGTGACCATTTCGACACTTGGGTTTTATTTGCAGGGGCACAACCATCATTTTGAGGGTTTTTCTGGAGAGTTATCACCATCAGATATTTAGCTTCAGATTGGGACGTCTTGGAGGTAAAGGGGGCATCCTATGATTCAGTAAATCTCAGATCTAGAGAGCTTCACTTGGAATCTAAGTCCGAAACTTCTCCTACAGGGTTTTCATAGCCCGATCTACATTCTTGGGGAGTTTCAGGGCATTTGAAGGCCTTTCTCATCAGATCCGAATTACCTAGGTTTCCAGGCATCTAGGAGGGCACAACTTCAGTAGAAGATTCAGAGTTTGGAGGAGTTTGCCTTGGATGTTCAACTTGAGACTTCAGGAGGGTGATCCTATCACCCTGATCTATCATTTGGCCGAGTTTGGACTCGTTTGGAGTCTTCTTTCAGTTGGGCCGATTTATTGAGGGTTCAACCTTCTATTGGAGCGTGACATTCTTCAGCTGGAGGGATTGGGATTCAAATCTGCTTGTATTGATCTTTATTTCTTATTCAGCCTTTGGGAGGCTTGTTTTTTTATCAGCAGGAGCATTTTGTAGCAGCTCATACTTGTTATCTATTGGAGCCATCTGAGGATTATTCCAGATCTGCTCTTTCTATTGTATCATATTCATGCTTCTATAATAAAGGTCAGATCTATGCTTGTGTTTCCTATATCTTGATTATATTGTGATCTTGCATGTATTGGATGAATCTGGTATAAACATCATTTAAATAATTGGAAAACTTCAATAGACACCTGCACATCAGACAAATCAGTGGTAGTTAGTGGTTCCAAGCGAAAAATTTGGCTTGGGATCATTACACAAAGCCTTTACTTCACAAAGCTTACTTGGAAACTCCATTGAGGGTGATTTCCCCTTTTCCCTTTGATGATCCTTAGAAGGATTATTTGGCGACTCCACTGATGACAAAGCCAACCATGGCTTCTCAATGGGACCCAGGTAATTTTAAACCCTTAAATATGAGTGAAAATTCGGGTTACCCTCGACAAATGCCTCCGAGGTATGAAAAACGGTTTCCTAGATTCATTGGTAATGATGGGGTTAGGGTCGAAGATCACATGGGTAATTTTTGGTACTTATTTCAACTCCACCATATCAATGATGGTGTTGAAGATTTGGAAATGAAACTTTTCTCTACCACTCTTCATGGCAATGCTAGGAAATGGTATGATGATCTCCCTGATGCTAGCATCACATCTATGGACTAGTTAGAAGAAACCTTTCTTGAGAAATGGGGTATTAAATTAAAAGATATCCACATGCTACTAAAAATACTTCAATACATGAAACAAACTAAGAACGAGATTGTCAAAGAATTCCATACCAGGTTTGAGAATTTGCTACAACAAATTCCTAGAAGCTATCGTCCTGAAGACAAGTACCTCGTTTACCTCTATACCAATGCACTCTTAGTGCAATTAGGGTTTCTCCTCAATAAAAAAGGGCCAAGAACAATTCAAGAAGCTTATCACATGGCTATACAAATCGAGGCAAATATCTCCTTGATCAAAGGAGAACATCTCTTTACTCCATAAATCAAAGTTGATGACCCCAAAGATACCCCAGTTACTCTTAGTCTGGAGAGATTAGTTTCCCTTGAGATCTTTGTTAGTAAATTCCAGAAAAGAAGGGAACAAGTCATCGACCAAAAAGAGGTTGAGGAGAGGGATCCTAATGAAGATTTCCAATCCCATGAGGAAGAGCAAGAATTTACTCATGCTTCTACCGAGGATAATGAAGACATGGTTGAAGAGCGAGAGCTTGAAGATATCAAACATTATGATGAAGTATTAATGTGTGCTCCTCCCTCTGATGAAGCCATCCGAGATCATATTCCTCCTGCACAAAAAGAAGAGGATGAGGTTAGTCACTTTCCTTTTCAGGTTTTTGACGATACCCTATTCTATTATTCAAAAGGTGAAGAAGAAAGGGAATCTTTGGACAAGCTAGACCCTCTGTATTATGAAGCTAAATATGTAGGGGAAAATCATGAGGACGAAGCACTAATTCTTGCTCTTTCATTTGATGAAGTCATCTAAGTCTTTGACGTTCCTTCACAACAAGAAGTGAATACGGTAAGTTATTTCCCTTTCCAAGATTTTGAAGATGCTTTATTTGGTGATTTGGAAAGTGAAGAATGGTTAGAGGAGCCCTTGGATGTTTTAAGCCCTTTGTGTTATGATAAAGGTAATGACATGGTTGATAATATTGATGAGTTCATACACATTGGGAAACATAAATGGGATGTGATTGGGTATGATGGGGATCCCATTTACGATATTGAGGGTCATTTCCAAATGTTGCCTTTATAACTATCACATGAGGTACTACTAATTTTGACATTTAGCAACAAGGAGATGATGTAGTTGCAGATGTTTTCCAAGCACTCGAGGGTGACCTAATTCTATGTTCTCTTGATGATTTTCGGTCATACCTTGAGGATTTTGATGAGTGTTCCTTTGAGCACTTGGATTTATTCAATGAGGAAGATTATCAACCATCGTTGTGCTCATATCTTGATAAAGGTGAGGATATTGCTTTCCTAACGCAGGGTACTTGTGACAAGGTTTTCCAACTCCCTTCGACTACTTTACCTCGCTATGTCACTAAGGGTGTAGTTGGGAAACATGTCCTTTGTCTTGAGTTTTCTCCAGGGAAAAGCCTTCTTTTAGAATTCAAGGGTAGGTTGAATACCTTAAGTAGAAGTTTATTATCTCAGTCTTTCAGTTTTTCCTTATAAAATTGGCAATCATCCTCTAGGTTCTTGCTAGTCCCTTCCCAAACCTCCGGATGTGATGACATCCAAGGTAGCCAACCTTCAGACTCTTTGAGTCAGTCTTTTGAACCTTTGATTTTTCATGATCCCTTTCTGAGATGGATTGAGCACTTTCTTAGAAGTGTAACTTGGCATAATTTTCTCCCTCCCTCCCGCCTTCATGAGCCATACTTTATGATTTCATGTGATATGATGCATGCTCTAACTCATGTTATTTTTGTGCTTGACTTTTCATTGTTTTGGTTTATGATGAAGCAAAAAGGCAGGTATTATGAGGTACTGCTAGAATGGTTTCATTGGTTATATGACTACACCTAGCATTCAACCAACAGGGAAGTAAAGGTAGGTAGGCATTTGCATCTATTGTATATACCATTTGCATATCATGTTAGCATAGTTGTATTTGCATTTTCATATTGTCTTAATTCATAGTGTATATATGTATGCTCATAATCATATGCTAGATTAGAGATGCTCTTATTTGTTTATTTTATCATATATGGATGAGGGGTGATATCACCACCCTAGGGATTACTAATATCCTTTGTTGAGATTTAGCAGGCCCAGGTCATATTAGAGATGTCGAGGTTCTCATGTGCTCTATGGTGAGCACATGTCCTCGAGTTGGAGCTAGATGTTATCTCCTAGCCTAGGGATAACTAAGAAGATCACGTATCGAGGTCCACATGTCCTAGACATGGAGTACTGAGAGATAGGCGACTTGAGCATGGCTCCGGAGGGCCCCTCTTTTCTTCAATGAAGTCCATTTATCACCAGCAACAATATCCATCCTACCAACCTGGTCCTAAAGTAGCGGTGAGTCTTGCTCCATGAGGTAGTGAGTCTGAGTATCATGGTATGTATCACTCCGATTTTTGAAGCACTTGAATATTTGTATTAAATCCTTCTTCAGTTCATGACGTTTGATTGGATATTATGCTCTTTGCCTCGTTCATACCTGGAAGGGTGACATGGTGCACTAGTAAGTTGATTTCCCTTTAGGATGGGTTGCCATTGGTGGATCTGTGAAAAGTCATCGTCTGTTCCCTCCATACTTACCACTTTCCATTTTTATTCATTTCATCTCCCCTATCCTTGTTTGGGGATTGGGATTGGCTACATTAGGAAGGGTTGTACCTTACCTCGTAGGAAAAAATGGCTAAAGGCCTAGAGGACGAAAGTAGCTGGCAAGAGTTTAAGGCCAATGTTGAAACCTTCGAGATGCTTTGCCTAGGGATCCTCAAGAAAGCAATGAAAATATTCTCAGTAAGAAAAGGGGACCCATAAGATAATGTAAACACTCAAGGTATTAGTTGATGGATAGGATGTGTCTCATCACGAGGCAACCTATTCTGACCATGGGAATGTAGCGGTATGACACTACCACCTATCTGGTCACCAAGCCAGGGTAGTGGATCTTTGTGGCATAGCCAAGAGAAAGGGGGTCTCATCACGAGGAAAGCTTCTCTTTTCCGTGAAATGTTTGTGGATAACATTGTCACCTCTGGTCATCAAGCCAGGACAGTGGCCCTCAACTATTCCCTTGAAGCACAAGAGAAAAAGATCAAAAGAAATAAATCTAAGAGTAAAAGGAAATGAATGGGTTAGGAAAAAATTGCATTTATGGCAAGGTGCAACTCGCCCTCTACAAAGGCACCCATAGGTAAGACATTACATTTCCCTGTTATTACATGCACCCCATACCCAAATACTTACCCCATGCCACCTCATACACTTACATGACTTGGACTAGATCCCACCTGGGAAACATCCCAAACTTAAGAGAGGTTAGCCCAATAGGACACCCTGAGACCTTCTCCAAACCTAACTTGTCAAATTGTATAACATCTTCGAGCATTTGTCTGGGTTAAGGGGGCTTTGATGCACATGTTTGGGTAATTTAATTATTGGATGTGATTTACATGTTATGATCCTTGTGACTCATGAACCCCTGGAGGGCGTACTTGTTGCTACAGAACCTTGCCCGGTGGACAGGTACACATGAGGGAATGATTATCTCGGACCTTCATGGGGGCTTAGAGCCCATAGATGGATGTTGAAACCCCAGCCAATGGTATGAATAAGTTGAAGACTTGCACCGGAGAAAGAAGGACGTTGCCTTTGGAGGCACCCTGGCAGACCTAGACCCGGGGGAACCTGCTCTTCCCACATGGACGTTAGCCCTTAAGGGCCCTAGACGTCATCCAGAGCTAGAGTTTTATTCTGGAGGCACTTGTGAGTCTGGTGGCACGTCTACGCATCAGTTTAAGCCTCTGGAGGCCAAGCGCCTCACTTTCCCCAACTCAACGCTCCACCTATGGGCCTCAACGTCACCAAGAAGGGCATGACGTCACCCTTAGAGGTGTCTTTAGATGCAAATTTATTTAATTATGTCAAAATTGAATTTTTGTTGTAATTTGGTCAGGTCAACCTTGTTTTTGACCTAAAGACGAATTAAAGGTCAAAATTTTGTATAAATAAACATAAAGTACTCTCATTTTCACAGAACAACTGGTCATTTGAGACAAGAGGTCTGAAATTTGCACTCTATTAGGGTTATTGGCTGAAATTGCGAGGCACCACTCTTGTTTAAGGCTGATTTTTGCAACTTGGATCAATTTTGGATGTTTTATGGTGATCTTGCATGGTATTCTCATGATTATTCTTGGTGCAAGTAAGTGAAATCTGCATTTTGTCATCTATTGAATGGTTTATTGTATGGTTTTGTTTGCTCATACAAGATTATGAAATTGCATGGTGTATTCAATGTTTGAAGTGAGAAACTTGAGTTGCTACTTTCTTACTTTTTATTTGCCAAGATTTTCATTAATTGATCTAGTAACTAGTGAAGCCCTAAAGCCTTAAATTGTTAGCACTCTAAGGGTTTGGACTTAGTTATTCTTGCATAAGTTTTACTCCATTTAAAGCCTAAGGAGAGCGAGGTGCTAGGGCCTAGAATTGCCTACACCCTAGCATCTTGTCTCTTGAGTTCAAAGCCCGAGATTACTTGCAATGCCCATTCATGGTTGTAAACATCCAAACATGTAATAAGTATCATATCATATTATATTAACATCAATAAACAACAGACACTAATTTTTATATGCTCCACTTACAATCATGATAAAGTGCATACCAATACTATCTACAAAGGATATGCCGATTTCTACACTCTTCTTCATGCTAGATGAGGATTTTGATCTTGTCAAGTTGTTCAGTATGAATAATAACAATACAGCATTATCTCAAGGCATTATCAACTTCTTAAGGTGTTTGACAAGAGAGAACAAAAGCCTTGTCAACATCAACCATCAGCAAGACTTTTTTTATTTTGAAAGTGGTAATCCAGAAAAGAAGTTAAAACCACCAAAAACTGAGAATAAATGGTCTGTGGACAAATGTCGCCAACTAGTTCACAACCACTTCTTTTAAAAAAACTCTCTGATCAAGGATATTTCCTCTTCAATAGTTTGCAACGAACATATCACATGAATCAATTACAAACATTCGTTTATCTGGAAAATAAAGACTGCAACATAATTGGATTGACCATGCCAACAATTCAAGCCTCACATGTCCCTTTCGTTAGCAGATTTGCAATCTCTTTCCAGATATGCTACCTACTCAAACGAAGTGATAAATTGTCATGAACAAACAGTATGATGAGGCCTCAGCTAACAAATACAATCACAGCACATGAAGTTTTTCCTTGACATGTCAGGGAGGATTCAATTATTTCTACTCTATTAGATTCCATGACAAGTGTGGCAAATAATGTATATAAAGCACACTAAAAGATAATACATGCAAATTTACGAACCAAACGCACCAAATTTATCCCTGTCATGTCAGACATGCAATTCACAGCTTAAATGGCACAACCACTTCAATGCATACAAGTATTACAGCTTCAAACATGGACCAAACTCAAAACAACAAATGGAAAGGTACAAACAATAATTGATCTGTTTTTTAGAACAAATATCTGTAAATAAAATAGCCACAATATATGTTGCTGAGAAGCAACTTTAGCCCTGGTACAACAGAAAATATGCTTGCACATATGGGATAGGCACCCTTCACAATACTATTTTAAGAAACACAATTACTCCTGCCTTTCCTGCTAGACGCTAAAGATTGTGTAGTTTGGTACTTAATGAATTATTTGACAAACTATTCATGTATCATCGACCTGGGAATGGAAAACAAAGCTTGGAAAAGATGTTGTGATGTCCCTGATCCAAATCAACTTGCTCAGTTAGACTAGAGAAGATTCTACAACTAGCAAAAGCTGGATATAAAAACATACGAATTTCATGCTATATGCTTAAAACAGATGAAACCAATAATATTTTATCACTCTATTATTTAAAATCTCTTAATATTGTCAACAATGGCTTGCCAGGTCGGTGAAAATGGGTAGCTAATATATCTCCACCAGGGTTCAAGTCCTACCAAGTGACATGCTAGAGTTTGTTCTTGTGCTCGGGGATGTGTTCAAGCACATGCAACAACAGTTGGGACCAAGTGCGAATCTTGAGTGACTTTGGGGGAATAGATATTCCCCACTCATGGCTGCTTAGCCTAAAGGTAATTAAACTGAATGGTCCTAATGGTTCCTCGATCATGCTAAACTGGACGCGTTAGCATCACTGTGATAAGAGGAACCCAGTGCAAAAAAAAACTCTTAATATTATATTTATTAGGAAAGAATAGTAGTATTGTTTAAACAAAATAACAGAAACCATATTAAAATATTGCTAAAAATCCTAAAATAATACTTATAGGAAAGCAATATGGCAGCAACTATTTTTCATGGCATAGGACTGCCATGATTCTAAAATTTCATTATTATGGGTGGACTACCATGATTCTAAAATTTCGTTATTATGGGTGGAATACCATGATTCTAAAAGTTACTAGTGGAATACCATGTGAGGCCTCCACTGAAGCTGTATTGAAATCCAGATAAAACTATCCAGTGACATCAAGATAACAAGGCATACATAAGCTATTCATTATTGATACAAACAATTAAAAGAACAAAACACCTATGCTGCATGAGTTACCAAAATGTGAGTATGAGTTTCCAATACAGCTAGAAGCTTTGCCCAAATTTGCAGGAGACAATAGGTTGGGAGCAACAATAATATATATTAAAAATATATAAAAATAACACCAAAAAAATTACAAAACAGAGGAACTTAAAAAATTGAAATAGAACACAATCGATTAACTTCACAACTTAAACTATTTTATCCTTTTAAACCTCTAGTAGTGGTCATGTGTTCAATCCTTGTAAATTTGTTCACAACCGTAGGAACATGTTCAAATATACATAAATTGGGTTTGGGTGACATTAAATCAATCATTTACTAACCATGCATTACTATATATATAGTGCCATTGTATGTTTTGTAAATTTGACCTACAACTTCATCCCAATATATGAGTTTGTTAAGGAAATTTGTATATCTATAGATTTACGAACCACCAATAGTTTCATAAATCGTGAGATTCAATCTTTTCTTAATTGCTTGTTCCAAATCAATCTCAGTTATTCCTCCCAAGGGTGGTTACTACATTGCCTCTGCATTTTTTAGATGGTAACCACTGCATATTTCTCATGTGAATGCAATGGATTGTTCCAACTAACATCAAACTTTCAAAGTCTTTGATATTGTGAGTTTGTTGTTGTTTATGATCCTAAATTGCTATATCAATCAATAGGAATAATGTAAACTAGCTATAAACATTTAAGACATGAATTAGAGTTGTTATCTTTGTATTGGTGTAGAAAGCTCCATGCTTATTCAATTAAGTACACAGACA
>ML835661.1:48136-74336 GCA_009831015.1 Picea engelmannii | reverse complement strand
CGATACAATAGAAGGCTTAAGGAATGCAGAAATGGTTGACGCAATATAAGGTTTTACGGGTTGAACTTCTCTTTTAACATATTGATGACACGACAACTGTCTTGGAAGCACTGACTCAACAACATGGATCACAGACCAAATTGTAATCTTATAAAGGAGTATGATCAAGAGACAAGCATAGTTTCCAACCTAGACATAAAGCAAGTGAAAGGGTGTCATGTTCAAAAGCGACTCTTCCATAGAATACAGGTTTAGATATATTTCTTTCCCAATTTGCCCCCCACCATTTCTAGTGAGTACCTCTTTATTTTTACATAAGCTTGAGGAGGATAACATATGCTTGGACTGTAAGCTCATCCTTCGGATGAGTCCTTCGGAGTATTTTTAACAAACCCTAGGAAGGAGTGGTTTGGTCCCATATGGGCCTTTCGATGTTTGTTTTACAAGTCCAAAGAAATAAAACTCAAGGGTTTTTCATGTTTAGAGAGTTTGAAAAACACTTAAAGAAAACTCAAAAATGTCATTTTTCGTAAAGTAGTCTGATGAGACTGAAAAAGAGATAATATACCGCTCAACAGATGTTTTCTTCAAATACTTTAACGAGCGTGAAAAGAACAAGATCACTCGACAATATTTTCATATTTAGAGAGCCTGAAAAGAGCTTAAAGGGAACTCTAGGGGTTCCTTTTTTGTATAACCTTTATGAGTCTGAAAACATGATAAAATTTTACTCGGTTACATTCTCTTGTATTTACGAGCACGAGAAAGAACAAAGACTAAGCTTGAGATTGTTTTCATTTTTACGCAAGCTTAAAACAAAACAAAACTATGCTTGGGATGCATTTTATTTTTACACAAGCTTAAAACTAAACAAAACTTTGCTTGGACCTAGTTTCATTTTTACACAAGCTCAAACCAGAGGAAACTATGCTTGAGGTAGGTGGTTTCGATTTTACAGAAGATTTAACCACAGGAAAACTATGCTTGTGAATTCCCAACGCATAATCCAGGGATGGTTGGTACTTATCCCTAGCTTAAGAAGCTAGCAACTTAACTTCAACATGAAGTCGAGAGGTTGTAAGAAAATGCCCCCTAATATTTGTTTCATCCAACTGCAAAAGTGAATGAAATGAAGCTTCAAATACTATACGTAACGAAGTACTTGACTCAATCAAAGAGGGATGAAATCTATTTTTTTTTTAACGAGCTTGCCACGGAGAATAAAAACTATGCTCGAGAATCTAGGTTCAATCCCTAGACCTCCATTTCATTTTTTAATGAGATTGACACAGAAACATGAACTATGATCATAAGATCTGTTTCATTTTTTAACGAGGTTGCTACAGAGATGAAAAAACTATCCTCACAACCTCTCTTTCATCTTTTAAAGAGGTTATCATAGAGACACAAAAACTATCCTCGAGGCTGGTTTCATTTTTTAATGAGATTGAAATCAGAAAATCATGCTCAAGGATTCTGTTCTTGATCACGGCTTCCAAGAGGATAGTGATCTGTAAGGATACCATGTAAAGGGACAAAACTCGGTCATGGCCTCCAAGATATATTCACTCGATGGGATAAACACACTCTGGAAGGAACACATGTAGAGGGCCTCAATAGAGGTAAGGAGATCAGGCTACAATAGCCCTACCAAAGAGATGACCATGTAAACTACCAGATCCAAGTCATCAGATATTGAGCTTACAGTTGGAAGCTCATATTAATCGACAACTGAATGAATGGGAGACAATGCCAGATAATTGACATGTGGTGGGGACGATGCCATCTGCATATAAGAATGGTTTCGAGAGGTCATTGAGTTCAAGTCAGGGTGAACAAACGAACATTGATCAATAGTCACAATTCTTCCATTGTGAGGGAAAGATATCACACACAAAAGAGTGGACACAATAAATTTCATGGCATAAACATAATCTCGCCCAAGGAGTAAATTGAAATCCAAGGGGTCTTGGACTACCATGACATCAATAAAGACATTTTTCCCTCCCAAAGTTATGGGAAATTGAGGAAGGATCCTTAAAGCTTGATTGGTTCTTATATTAAAAGATAACAGATTTCATGTAACCAGCACACGTTGAGGATAAGCCAAAGCTTACCAAGCAATAGAGGAAAAAATACTAATGGATGCACCTTCATCTATCAGCATCTAAGTAACGTCCCAACCAAAAACTTGTACGGTAATATTGAAAGTAATTTGAGAAGGAAGATGAGGTCCAGTTAGCACACCCCATTCAAAAAGGATGAACTCATTACTTGGAGGGGGTTCCATGGGAGAAGGGGGAATTACCCCTAGCATGGTAGTGTCTGTATCAATGAGACAAATGTTGGCAGTAAGGGGTTTACTCTCTAGAAGGAGAGTAGGATCGACTGATGATGAGATCAGATCAACCACTTGGGTTGGATTCTCCAAGGGGAGAATGGGGTCGACAGCTGGAAACAGATTGATCACTTGGGTTCCATTCTCTAACGGGAGAGTGGGATCAATCAAGGATGGGACCGGATTGACCACGTTTTCAACTGGTGCAACTAAGGACATGACCATATTGACTACATGATCAACTAGACTGACTAATGAAGGAACCAAATTGATCATTCCATCAACTAGAGGTGGGTTGAGAGTAAGATTACGGTAAAAAGTTGGAAGTTGAGGTTGGGAAATAGTCATGTCTTCCAGTAATTTTGAGGCTTCGTCCATATGAGGTAAAATGTAATTTTGATGCCTCCCTTCGCATAACATACATGAGAACTTGACTCTACTTTTCTTCTTCCCAATGATATCCTGACTAGTTGACGGGAGGTCATCAACATGTTGTTCATAAGATGATGGCATGGGTTGGTGAGGACATGTAGACCATGCTTCTATAACCTTGCATAGACCAGAGAAATCCTTAAGAACATGGCTACCCTTACAAAGCCTGGAAGGGTACTTGGGCTTATGGGTTGTTCGGGTGATCTTGACATCATTAACACTCCCAACACGATTATCGGTAACTAGTGGTTTTACAACATGTTTGGAAGTGGTTGAAAATTTGGACCCTTGCTTATTTTTCTTCTTCTCAATCTTTCTTTTCTTATTCTTCTTATCCACTGGGTTACTAGCTTTAGAGATTTCACTTGACGAAGAAGATGAAACGTAAGAAGACCTTGAAAGTGAAGAAGTTGAAGGAGATATTATTGGTGAAGAAGGCAAAGGATCAACATGAGGTTGATGCTCTTGGGGGGAAGTGCTTACAACTGAAGCACTAGATGCATTCGGGATTACCTGACTGGAAAACAACCATACTAGTAATCCAATTGTGAGACTTGGAAGGCTCAAAGTAGCGATGCGAGGAGGACCAACGTTTCTATAAGAAAAAAAAGAAAAAAGTTCCCCTAGAAAAGGGGTTCCTTCATTGGTCATTCCGGGAACTGACGCCATCAAAAAAATATCCAACCTAGATTCTGCTAGGGAAAACAAACAACACTAGCTAAAAATCTAGTAAGAAAACAAGCAAACAAAACCTTCTTACGATGAACGCACTAGTTGGTGATGGAATCCAACATCGCGAGAACAATGTAAGAAGGAGCTGAGATAGAGAGGGTGGAAAAGTTACGTTGACGACCTTCTTAACGAGCTTACACCTTGGTGCAAGCTCCCACACATAATCATGGGTATACCCTCCAAGGAGCCCAAGTGATTTTGGCCAACGTCGATTCCAGGTACCATGAAGACTTGCCCCTCTACAGTCACCTCGTGTAAAGACCATAAAAAGATAGACCACTAAGGTTAAAAATTACAACAATGATGCCTGGGGAAGCAGTCGATAGTCTGATCCATGCACAAGGGTAGGGTATCTAAGCCCTAAATCGCCTCAAGAAGGCCCGCACAAGATTTTATTCTCAAGTGACCCCAAATAATACATGCAATCTCTACACTAAGACCAACAAAGCAGGGAGAGTAACTCTATCGGCCCTAATGCAACCTCGTGATTGACCCTTGTGTTAGAAGGGATTCCCAGGACAAAATGTAGCAAGTGGATTTAACTCTCCCTATCACAAGATACTATGTTTTTTTTCAGCTTTGGAAAGTTATCTTTCACACCTATTCCAAAGCCCTACACCCTAAGCTAATGTAGGTTTTCTACCATAAAATATAAAAATGTCTAATCAATTTTTACAAGTGCTTTATTTTTAAGGTTTTTGTTTACTCAAGAGGAAAATGGCATGGACCAAATGATGTTTTAACCGACTCTAAACAATGCAAAGAAATGAGAATGCAAATATTTTACTTCAATGAAAGATATATTACGAGAATGAGAAAATGTTTATCATTCCCATATGCACAATGTCCTAAGATTTTATTAAACTCATAAATATCAATATCTTCAATAAATGAGCCAAAGAGATTGTACACTAATACATGATTCTTGGCCCCCCCAAGAAATCAAGACCAAAAAATCCAAAAACCATGGAATTTCGCTACTTCAAGTGCAAGGATTCCCCCAATCTAATGCAAAGCAAGAAATTAAAATTTTTGTTTCAAAGACAGCTAAAAGAAATAACAAATCTCTACAAAACAAAGCAACCCAAACACATTTTATCTTTTAACATGAACTATTCAATAAAATAAAAAAAGTTCTTTCACCAAACAATTCTAAAGAAAAAATAATGCTTTGTAATGGAAAGACACTCAAAGCAAGAGATAAAATCTTTCAAAAGAAAACAAGCTAAAACAAAGAAAAGATGGATAAAAGAAGATTCAAATATTTTCAAGCAGACTGTAATCAAACCTAACAAATCACCCCAAACATTTATCATATATCTGGGTAGGGAAAACCGTCAAAAAGTAAAAATTTTCACAAAATCGTCGCGGCCTACCAACGAACACAGTGCTACAATCAAAGGAAAAATGGAAAAAATAAAAAACAAAAAGGTTTTCCAGTGAATTTAAACAGTCAAAGAGTTCATCTGGATCTCCCAGTGACTCAGAAAACAGAACCCAAGCAATCAAAGAAAGAAATAAAGACAAACTAGGAAAACAATCTACTCCCCAATATGGCCGCCAATTTTGTTATCGGATTAATCGGTAAGTGCAGACACAAACAGATCTCCCTAGTTTCTCCCTGAAACTAGAACAAAACAAAAAATAATATAAAACTTTCCCTAAGTTTTAATTATCAAGCATACTAACTAACAAGAGATAAATGACATACCTTTTAAATGTCATCCTCGCTCCATTTCAAGTCTTATGGGATGTTGAACCTGTAAAAAGACACAAGCCAACAAAGTGAAAGCAACAACGTATACTCAACAAAACCTATGTATGTGATCAAGGAGTCATACAATAAAATAAGACCAATTTTAGGGGAAAGAAATATATCACTGTATTAAAGAATGTGGAAGAAGCATACAACCAGATGCCTTGATGTTTTCAAGTTCCTTCCAACAGTTCCTTGCTTCCCACACACTTCTACTCAATGGATTCTAAGATCAACCATCTATGTTGACAAATCAAAGCTCAAAGCCAACATACAAGCTCCAAAAAATCCAAGCTACAAAACTCAAGAACTTTCCAACTAAGCTCTAGCCAACTCCATCCAACTTTCCCCATGAGAACTCCTCTCCTTTTATAGGTTGAAAAGGATAGGGTGAGGAGGTTAGGATGACACCAAGAGATCAGGGATGTGACTCATATCCAAATATATTGGAGGCCACATCACCCTCGAAGATTCTATTATAGAACTTTTGAGAAATTCCACTTTTTCCTTTGTACGAAAATCGTTGCACCCTTAACATTGAGAAAACTATGATGACATCATAGGCCACTATGGGGCAACCTGTGACGATCCTAGATCATCACACCCTTAAAACTAATCAAAATGCGACGACGTCACATGACACTGTGGTGCATCCTGTGATGATTATAGATCATCGCACTCTTAACACTAAGCAAGGTGCGACGATCCCTTTTTCTAAGGTTTTTGACAAAGGAAAAACATAATTTCATCTCTCTAGGAAAACGTATCTTGTTTTTTAGTCAGGGATAAATTCCATTGATCCTTTTAAAGACAAAGGATAGGTTTACATCATTAACGGTCATAAGGGTGACGAAAATAATGTGTAACAATAGCATGCCAAACATATCTACAAAGGATGAAGTGTTTTCTATAGAAGACATTGATTTTGAGGTTAAGCGACTCTCTAAAGGAAAACCTAAGGACATCTAAGGTTACCAAGATGAAATATTAAAAATTGGAGGACCTATCCTCATCCCTCACATACATAAGCACTTAAATTTAGCTATCCAACAAGGCTTCCCAAAACCTTGGCCTCAAAGCCTCATTGTTCCTATTTTTAAAAGTGGGGATAAAATAAATCCCTCTAATTATAGGACCATTATGATTAGCCCCATTTTATCTAAGCTATGTAGAAGTATTTGAGAAAAAAAGATTGGTACATTGATAGAAATTCATGGAAAAAGAGATAGAAGTTAGGTTGGGTTTAGAGGCCACCATTCCCTTGTGGACCACCTTATTACTTTTAGGATCATTGCAGAGGAGTGTTGTAATGATAAAAATGATATCCTTTGTTGTTTAATTTCTTTTAGAAAAAAAATTGACATTGTCCCTAGGACTAACCTCTGGAATAGGTTAAAAGAGATTAAGGTCCCTTTCGAGTTAAAAGTTGTTATAGTAAGGATATATGAGAAAGTTATTTCCAAGTTTGGGAACACTAAGGGATGGTTAGAAGAATTTAAGTGTAATATAGGAGTCAAGCAATGTTTTCCCCTATCCCTTACCCTTTTCAACATCTATATTGATAAGTTAGAAGATTGTTTGGAGGATGCAGGTTGTGTTTGCACAACTCTCATGAGTACAGTCATTGTCCTAATTCTTTATGTTGATGATATTATTCTTATGGCGAACAGTACCTATGACCTGGGTTAGCAACTAATAATACTCAAGGGCTTCTTCTATAGAATGGGCATGACTATGAATACTAATAAAACAAAGTTTATGATAATTAAACTCAAAAGGATCACCTACTATACTTTTGTTTACGATTTTTTTTTTTTTGATGAACTGCCTTCATACACATATATCGGAATTGATATCCACCACAAGCTCAATTGGAACTATAGCATTGAAAAAGGGATAAATGTAGGGTGGAAAGCTTATTATGGGATTGAAAACAATTGTAAATCAATAGACTTTTGAATTTGGGATTAAAAAAAACTCCTCTTTCACACTCTCGTCACCCCAGTTATCCTATATGGATATGAAGTTTGGGGTTGCAGTATATCTAGAGAATCCTAGAGAAAGATAAAACAAATCCAAAATCATTTTATAACTTATAATATCAAAATTAAGGGCAATACACCGTATCTTATCCTTCTTATAGAAGTAATTATTTCCCACATTGAGCAGATTGCTATGATTAGATACCTAATGTATAAGAACAAGATAAACAACATGGATGACAAGAGGCTCCCCAAAATTCCTTCAAACTCTAGCCAAAACCACCAGCGGCTCAAGAATGGATGGCATAAAGATGCCAAATATTGGTTAAATCATTGGGGAATACAAGAAGAAGCCATCATGCAAAATATCGATAATATTACAAATATTATCACTTGTAAATTTAAGGAGAATATGTGGTGTGAAAAAGAATTAGTGGATAAAAGGAAATTAAGATACTACAAGGAAGTGCTCAACCCTGATTTAGAATATCAAAATTAGCTCTCAGTTTTGAGAAGTGAAAAGAAGAAAATCAACAGTGTTAACATAAGAACAAATTCTCATGAGCCACATAGTGAAATTGGGCATTGGACAGCTCCCAAAACACTATGGGATGAAAGAATATGTCATCTTTGTGACACTAAGCAAGTAGAATATGAAAAACAGTTCCTTTTATATTTCCCTACGTATACCCATATTAGATCCCAATTTAAAAATATTTTCCACAATACAGACCTTCCTAACCTCCTAAGTCATCAAAACTATGGTGATGTAATACAATTTTAAAGAAATTGAAGTAATCTCTTACCTTCTTAAGGTCCAATAGACCAATTGGTCTTAGTGGATGTTAAGAATGATCATCATCATCATAAAATTAAATTTGAAAAATTAATTAATAAATAAACAAACGAAATTAAACATATATATTATATAATAACCCCCCCAAACTATATGACATAACAAACTCCCAAACCATACCATATAACCATAATATTTAAACCCTTTCTTTATTAAAAATATCCATCAATAGACATTCAAAGGGGAAGTAGTGGCTTCTCCTTGGTGGAGGGATAGCCCCATGCCCCCTTTCATTGTTATTTGCAGTGCAAGCACGACAGAGGTGGCTGGCAGGTGGAGAACATGTAGTATGGAACAAAGCCCTTTGCAAATGGTGGTGCAGAGGCAGAGTAAATATTGGAGTACGACGCATAGGTAATAGGGGGTTTCCACTTGGGGTGGTGACCAAGTGGTCCTATGCACACATGGTCGGTCAAAGAGTGCGTGCTCCACACCACTTTAATTTTTGTTTAATGTGGGTTTTCCACTATGTAAAAGGGGAGGGGATGTTGCGGTTTTGACTGCCTCTCTCTCTCTTTTTGTCACTTTGCATGGATTTTTGAGTGGGAAAAGGGGAGGGAAAGGGGGATTTCAAGGCTTTCAAACCCCTTGGCCTCCTAAATTACAAGTGCATTCTTGAACATAGAAGAAAATTCAAAATTTCAAGAATTTTAAGGGGCCCCTACTGCCCAAGAGGGTTTCAAATCCCCTCATGTTGGCACATGGGCAGACCCAGGGTTCAATGCTACAATAACGCACCAACAAAACCCTAACTACTGGCCCTTTCAGCAACACCTGTGAAGCAGATGAAGTCTCACCAGAGGTAGAGGCAGGGGTGGTTGCAGGACTCAGGTGTCTGCAACCTTAGCTAGGACACAGATCTGTGATTGTAATACTTAACAGAGCACTTAGCACCAACAGTTCATCAATATTTAACCACTATATACTCCGTAGATAAAACAGAGCATCACATCATTCATTCAGATCTGATGTATCTAAGCACTTATCATAGAGAAGTAGATTATATCTAACAGATTCAGGCACTAGCACATTCATATAAGTCAGATCTAATCATCCATATACGTCATTAGCACAAAGCATAAACATATCTATCTATCTATATCAAGGCACTTAGCAAGTAAAGACATAAACACATCAACACATTGCACAAAGCAGAGCAACACAACATATATGTGGTTCACCCCCACCCTGGGGCTATGTCCACCAACTCTTATTCTCTATTATCTTTGTCAAGCTTCGTACAGGCACATAGCATCAAAATCCTACTCCGCGGAAGCCAGATCCTCCTTCTTCGAGCTAGGGTAAAGCACCAAGCCTTCTTACAATTACTTGCATGTAGCTCTGCAAGTCTCACACAGTATGCAAAGAGAACTTACAATCCTTCAATCACATAGATCTAACACATCCATTTCTAACTGCTCTTTTCTTACATTGCCTAGATATCTATTTATATTCTACAAAATAGGCCTAAACATGGGTAAACCCATGGGCTAACATCCCATACCCGTTACATAATCCCAAATCCCAAAAAAGGACCCAAAAAGGGGTCAAGATCCTATGATCTCTTCTTCATCTTGTGCTCCTCCATTGACAGGTTGTTGAAGTCCCAAAATAGGTCAAACGTGACCAAGGATCTCCCAAAACTTGGTCAAGGGCCAATAGGCCCCCAACACTCACCTGTGACTCATCCCAAGTCACTCTGATCTAGGTAGTTCTTCTTCAAAAGCCTTGAGCTTGGCTCAAGATGATTTGACTTGCTGTTGTGCCATGGCCTCTTGTTCAGTGAACTCTTGGATGACTACGTCATTGACAGGTCCCTCCAGGCGTTGTTCAGTTGCAGTGACAACCTACTCTAGTTCTACTCCTCAACCTTCGACCTTTGTGAACAATTGGTAAGCCTTATCTTGTACAGGTTGGAGCCTCTAATTTACTTCCATAAATATGCTTTGGATAGTGTGGATCTACTGTTGGATAGTGCGTTGCTCTTGGGAGCGCTTCATTCTTTCCACAACTGATAGCGGCTTTAGCTACTCTTATATCATTTCAGATTGAAACTTCACCTCTTGGAGTTGTGACTCCAGTGCCTTCAATTCTGGATTCTCAGTGAGTTTCCCGTAGGTCTGGGCACTGCGATCAATAAGTTTCTTAAATTCCATAGCAAGGGATTTTATTCTCTTAAGTGTGCTTCAAGAAGTTGCTTCTCTTTGATCCCTTACATCTTGTGGAGTCTCGGGCACTACGCGGAGCTCTAGGTATGTTATGCGTTGTTGTAGTTGTTGGATAGACTTTGTGAGATTCTCTACTTGCTGCATGAATCGATCCTCTGCCTTTATTTATATGAATTTCACAGAG
This sequence comes from Picea engelmannii, assembly GCA_009831015.1. Classification (NCBI taxonomy): domain Eukaryota; kingdom Viridiplantae; phylum Streptophyta; class Pinopsida; order Pinales; family Pinaceae; genus Picea; species Picea engelmannii. The sequence goes on along the minus strand of ML835661.1, from coordinate 63,888 downwards.
CAAAGTGCTCTGCTGATTGCTTCTTTCACCTCGAGTTGCTCCGCGAGCAATTGTTCTTTTCCTTGTTGTATCTGTGATTTTTCTTCATCGAAATTTTCTTGGGGAGAAATATTTTCCTATTCTACAGCTTGACGCTGCTCTACAAGTACTCCTTGCACTTGATTCAAGGCATGGGTGGCTTGTTATATTTCTTCTTGTGCTCGTCAAAGGTGAGCTTCAAATGTATCAGCTAGTCGATGGAGTTGGGTTGGCTCATCTCTTGACTCTGGTTCTCTCGATCGCAAGGGCGTAGTGGAGACTGTGCGGCTAGACTGAATGGCCTGTTGTACCCCTCAGAGTTTGATTTCAATTATATCATACATTTCCTCCTGTTTCACTCCTTGTTTCTCTATTGTTTCTAGTGAAGCATCGTTCAGGGCTGCTATGATGAAGTCAAAATCATCGGAGGTGAGGACAATCTACATCTTGGTCATGGTGGATTTCGATTTCTTTCGGGAAGAAGGTTTTAGGGGGGAAACCTTCCTCTTCTTCAAGGGGTAAACCTCATCTCTAAGTGGTGTTACTTCACTGGGCTTCTATTCAGCTTCTAATTTTTCATCACCTCCTCGGTCAGGTGACACTGAAGGAGTCTTTCCTGAGGTGTTGCTTAAGTTTTGGACCTCCTCAGTCTTCTTCTGTCTACTGGTTCCAGGTGGATTTTTTTACTTATGAGTGTCCTTTGGGCTATCAAGATCAGATATATATGTGGGGTTGGCGGGGATAAGGAGGTCAATGGACCATTCCTTAGTGATTTCTTCAAGGTATTCTTCGTAATATTATAATATGACTGGAGCTGCTCTTGATGTTCATCTTCTCACGCTGTAATCTAGATGAAGTGTCGATCTGCATTGAACTTCATCAGGGTTCGAAACCTTTGTAATGTGTTTGGAGTCATGTGAGGCTCATCTTTGATGGCTCGCTTTAGCTGGAGGTAGTATGTATGAAACACAACATTCGACTGCCACTGTTTGTTCATATCAGTTGAATACCATAGGGTAGCAAACTTTGCGGCAAGTGATTCAAATGGCTCGATGTCTGGGAAGGTATCTCCTTCTGACATCTCCCAGGAAACAAATGCAATGAGGACCAGGAGCCAACTGAAATGAAATTCATAACCCTATTCCTGTGCTTCTCAACAATCTAGTTCCAACTAGTTAACTAGGTACTTCTCCTAGTTCATTTGTAGGCCTTTCGCGCACTTCCCTGCGAGGTCAATGACAAAGTTGGTGACCTGCGTAGGTCGGTTATTCCTTACTAACTTTCAAGCTATCAGTTGACATGCTAGGTGCACTGTACCACTCCGGATGGAAGCTACCTTGTAGCCTCTTGATCCCTTCTCAACGTCACCATATGTATCCTTGATCTTCTGTGCAAGTGTGCGATCTATGGATTTTCCTAGATAAAAGTCCTACGGGTTGGGTCCTTGCATACTCAGTCCTGTGATGATGTGGATTAGCATTGGTTCAACTGTAATTCAATGGTTTGGCCATAAGTATCTACCATGGTAACACGACAGTAGTTTCTTGACACATGCATTTACTTCCTGGTGTCTTCGGAAGTGTGGGATCTTCATGACATTCAGCAGGGTGGACTACACAAGGTTCATTTTCCACGACTGGGGGATTATCTTTGAATTCTTCCCCTTAGTTCTGGTTAGGTACTTTTATGGGGAGAGCATACCATAGATATTGTGATCTTCGAGGTTGAATTCACTAAAATTCAACACTATGATCTTATCCTTCTCTGTCAAAACTGCGTGTATCCAATTCGGGAGGTATGCAATGACCATGGTGTACTCGAATTCTCTTGGTATGCTATCATGATTCACCGCGCCAGCCAGAGGCGGGATGTAATCGGGCAATATGGTTGGAATCAAATTCGCATTTGCGAGGTCATATTTATGCTTGGTTCTATTATTTGTTGATGGTTGAGATGGTTCGAATCCACGAGCAGTCGATGGAGAGGCTTGCATCATTCTCATCGATGAATCTTGTATACCTATAGACATCGACATGACTCTTTCATTCATGAGTTCGATCAGAACTTCTTAGACAACTTTCTTTGCAGCACTGAACTCATCCGACATACATGCTTGGGGTTGGAAATCTTCGAATTCGAGGAGTAACTTAGACATTGCAATACGATAGAGGGAAATAGCGCAATGATCATTGTGTAAAATCAACAAGTTTGCAGGCTCAGATTCACGGTTATCAAAAGTGTTCTCGGTGCATGGCGCAATGGGATAAATAAATAACTTGGAAAGAGATTGCTTGCAACAGTCGAGAAGCCTTCATTAAATCAGTTATGTCCATTATGGCATGGTCCAATGGTCTAGTGGCGAACCATAAATGCCTTTCTACCCATTCGGGGAGTCAGCCAACTGGTTATATTGGTCACAATGGCTATATTGCTTCACCCTGGTGAAGTTCCATGTGACATTGTTATGTTATCCCAATGAAGCTCCAGTTTTGCAAATTTTCCTTCTACGAAGTTCCCTTTGGAACCTTGTGTAACTTGTTGATCTTATCTCTCTTCTTACTTAGCTTTCTAGATTTCTTTCCAATGAGATTTGTCTCGGTATGTCTTTTTCCATTCTAATTCTTATCTTCTTTTGGCATAGTTACTTTGTGTTGTTGAGATTCTTTCCTAAGATTTGAGGGTGATACTTCTTCTTTATCTAGAACAGGTACTTCAATCTTCCGTGGGTCTTCTAGTGTTCTTGTAACTTCGACATCCAGGTCTCTAGTGTTAAATAGCTTTGATCTGTTCTTTTGTTCTTCAATTAAGTCTGTGATCCTTCTAGTCATGAAATCTTTTAACTCTTGCTTCTTCTGCGCTAAAAATTCTTCTTCTTCCTTCCTTCTAGCATGATCTCTTTCAATCCAAGGTTCTTCTAATAACATGGTAAATGGGGCATTGTTCTCAATAAATCTGATAATCTTAGAATCTTCCTCTGTCGAAGTTCCATTGGCATTCATAGATGTCTGGGTGAGATTTCCACATAGGTTTATCATCTTTCCTCTAAATAGACCTATTCCTCCCAATGAAGGAGTCATAGCAGGCTTCCCTAAAAGTTCCCAAGTTCTTTCTGTCATGATATTCACATGTGTTTCCTCATCTAGAACACAGTCAATGTCGAAGTCTCCTATTATTTATTCAAGGCATTCTTTTTCTATGAAGACCTCTAATAAACCGACATGCTAGTGATCATTCAAGGTTTCTTTCATCTGTAGTAATACTTTCTCTGATTCTTTCTGGGGTTCTTCCCTAATCATAGTTTTTGGATCTGACTTAGGGTTTTCTTGTCTCATGTTCATTTCTTCAAGATTAGCAATCATTCTAGGGAAATCCAATACTTCATGGTCCATAGCTTTGCAACAAAGACAACTAGGTCTTCTCCCAGGGAACTCCTTAGCAAGATGTCCTAGTTTTCTGCAATTGTAACAGAGGGTTAATCCTCTCTTTATTTTAAATGATTCCCAACTCTTTCTACACTACACGCTAGGGTCATAGTAGCTAACCTGCAAACATTTCTTTCTAGGATCCAGCATCCACTGGTTAGTCCAAAGATTCTTTCTATGCATAGGTATAACATATCTTTCACTATTCTTATCAGATCTACGCATATCAAACCTTCTTTCATCTATTAGTGCCCTAGTTTTCAAGCTAGGACATAATCTATCAAACATACCTAGATCCATACTTTTGAAACAAAAATTTCCACTTATCTCACTTCTACAGAGCACAAAGATTTCAGATCTAGAAATTTTCACTATTCTTACCTTTATTAGAGCACAAAGCTTGCAGATATTACCTCTTTTCTTCATATCTGACCTATTTTATTGGCACAGAGCTTCACAGGTCAAGTAGAATGTTGCGCACTAGGGAAATAGATCTACGTACAGAGCTTTCATAGTTTTAGGATGGATCTTTGCACAAAGATTCTTCTTCCTTAGTTCCCAACAATCACAGTTTCAGGTACAAGCAATGGAACCATTTGTTGGCACAGGGGCAGACCCAGGGTTCAATGCTACAACAACGCACCAACAAAACCCTAATTACCGACCCTTTTGGCAACACCTGCAAAGCATATGAAGTCTCACCTGAGGTAGAGGTAGGGGTGGTTGCAGGACTCAGGCGTTTGCAACCTTAGTTGGGACACATATCTATGATTGTAATACTTAACAGAGCACTTAGCACCGACATCTCATCAATATTTAAACACTATCTACTCCGCATATAAAACAAAGCATCACATCATTCATTCATATATGATGTATCTAAGCACTTATCATAGAGAAGTAGATTATATCTAACAGATTCATGCACTAGCACATTCATATAAGTCAGATCTAATCATCCATATACATCATTAGCAAAAATCATAAACAGATCTATCTATCTATATCAAGGCACTTAGCAAGTAAAGACATAAACACATCAACACATTGCACAAAGCAGAGCAACACAACATATACATGGTTCACCCCCACCCTGGGGCTACGTCCACCAACTCTTCTTCTTTATTATCTTTGTCAAACTTCTTACAGGCACATAGCACCAAAATCCTACTACGCAGAAGACATGATATCTGCGCACACTTTGCCAGATCCTCCTTCTCCAAGCTAGGGTAAAGCACCAAGACTTCTTACAATTACTTGCACGTAGCTTTGCAAGTCTCACACAGTATGCATAGAGCACTTACAATCCTTCAATCACATAGATCTAGCAACTGCTATTTTCTTACATTGCCTAGACATCTATTTATATTCTACAAAATAGGCCTAAACATGTGTAAACCCATGGGCTGACATCCCATACCCGTTAAATAATCCCAAATCCCAAAAAGGACCCAAAAAGGGATTGATATCCCATGATCTCTGTTTCATCTTGCGCTCCTCCTTCGGCAAGTTTTCAAAGTCCCAAAATAGGTCAAACTTGACCAAGGATCTCCCAAAACTTGGTGAAGGGCCAACACCTCCCCTCATAGTTTTTCTCAGAAAAAATCATTAAAATACCACTCTAAATCATGAATCAACACCCATGGACATTGAACCAACAATTTTAATGACAAGTAATCAACCCTTTTCAGTGAAAATCCATAAAAGACAACACTTTCATATCTCTAAGCAACCAAGGGAAGTGATTTTGAAGGTATGGGTTACCTACTCATTGTTTGATGTTATTGGTTGAGAGATTGTGCATATTGCGCCTTGCTTGCTACTTCCTGAAACACCCTGCTTCATGTGCTTGAGTTGTAGAGTGCTCCCCTTCCTCACTAAAACTGTCAAATGACCTAAGAGAGGAAGGGGATGAAAATTTTGTATTTTTTGTATTTTTTATTTTTTTACAATTCCCAATTTTGCATGAGGGAAGTGCATTTCATCCTCCTTTTTGTCCCATTTTTTTAATTTTTATATTTTTTAATCTGTTTCCTCGAAAATTGTGCACAGTGAAGCCAGTGGAATTTGACTTTGACTTTGACCTTTTATTGAAGAAGATTGAAAACGATGTCGGATGAGACAAAGTCATAATGTGACATGGAGCATGCCATCAAAAAGGTCTCCATGAGACCATCATTAACATGTCATCAAAAATATGATCCTATGTCACATAGGCCCTCAATTTTGGCCAAGAAAGATTGCACTCTAAAACCTTGATTTACTTGTAGGGCCCACAAAATGCCCAATCTTGCGAAAGGTGCCACATCGTCATATGATGTCCAATTGATGCAAAAAAAGTATCGACGAAAAGGTATCGATGAGTAATTGGATGAGGTGGAAATGAAACACTATGATGAGGTTGATAATCACTGCTTTGACTTCCTTGAAACTCTACCATGCCAGTTGGTTAGACCATCCTACCCCAACTATTTTAGATATTTGTGACAACTTTAAATGGGTCATCCGATGTTGAAATGAGGAAAATGAGGCATCGTTGGAAAGGCTATGAGTCTAATTCAGCATGGAATCCTATATTTTCGTATTTTGAGCATATCAACAACAAATGTTTAACCTTGAACCATTTTTACCAACTTGGCCTTTGAAACTAATCATGAATTTCGGAAGGTGGTGCATTTTTACAATTCCCAATTTTTCATAAGGGCGGTGCATTTCATCCTCCTTTTTGTCCCATTTCTTTCTTTTTTATATTTTTTTATCCATTTCCTCGAAAATCATGCATAGTCAACACAGTGGACTTTGACTTTGACTTTGACCTTTTATTGAAGAATATTGAAAACGATGTTAGATGAGATAGAGTCAAAATTTGAAACGGGGCATGCCATATAAAATGTCTCGATGAGCCCATTGTTAACATGTCATCAGAAATATGATCCTATGTCACATAGGCCCTCAATTTTGGCCAAGAAAGTTTTCACTCTAAAACATTGATTTACTTGTGGGGCCCACAAAATGTCCAATCTTGCGAAAGGTGCCACATCGTCATACGATGTTCAATCGATGCAAAAAAAGTATCGACAAAAAGGTCTCGATGAGTAATTCGATGAGGTGGAAATGAAATTCTATGATGAGGTTGATAATCATTGTTTTGACTTCCTTGAAACTCTACCATGACAGTTGATTAGACCATCTTACCCCAACTATTTTAGATATTTGTGACAACTTTAACTGGGTCATCAGATGTTGAATTGAGGAAAATGAGGCATCGTTAGAAATTCTATGAGTCTACTTCAGCATGGAATATGTTATTCTCGTATTTTGATCCTATCAATAACAAATGTTTAACCTTGAACCATTGTTACCAACTTGGCCTTTCAAACTAATCATGAATTTGGGAAGGCTCATTCTCACCAACCCTACATCACTTTTAGGCATGATTTTCCTTTTAAGTCACATTTCAAAATAGAATAGTTTAGAATCCACAGTTATGGATTTTGTCCATTTAGGAGGCATGAAATTTGTGCCCTTCGTAGACTGGTCATACGAAATCCGAATCAGGCTCATGATAGATCCTTGGAAATTTTATCCTAATACCTACAGGGTGAAACCGCTTTAGTCTCCACACAATCAACATTTTTTATTTTATTTTTATGTGAAATACCATGTTCTCATGGGACCCACCCAGTGACCATCGAAAGAGGCCAACGCTGGAAATTTTGCAAACTAAGTCCTCAGTTCATGAAATATTAACTAATAAGCCTTGTCATAGGGAATTTTAATATGGGAGGGTTTCAAAACTCAAAAATAATCCCAAGAAGGCCTCCCCTAGGGAAAAATATCATGGTTTTGACACAAGTTGAACAAGGTCAAAATGATCCCGCTTCGGTGTCATCAACATGTTGACGGAGATAAGGATATTGATGACTATTATACAGATCTCCAATCAGTGATAGTAGGATATGGTACATTTTGAATTTGAAATACATTTATCCCTACTACAATTGTGATATATAATGGAGGCGCTAACCAAAATAACTCTAAAACCTTGTAATTGACTTGAACTGATGCATGATACTCTTATAATGTCTAATAAGTCACTACATGCCCATATGAAACTTTTGAATGCAATCCACTGATACTCTTTAATGGGAAAGATTCATAGTAATTATGACTCCTACCACTGCCAAGGGACATAGTAATTATGACTCCTACCATTTTCAAGGGCCATAGTAACTATCACTCCTACAGGATCATAATGGGTTGCTAAGAGAAACCCTCAGGCCAACTCATGAAGAAATGAAAGTGATAAACATCATTTTGAGCCCAAATCATATTTTGGGGTCAACACATGGGAGCACTAATATACATTGAATATATTCCTCTTAATCCAAAATGTTTTAATTCCTCTAAAATAGATCTGGGAGCCCTAATGCACTGAATATAATCCTCTTATTCTTAATACAAACTATTTTAATACCTCTATTATAGAACCACCATCCGAATTTGTTTCCTTGACATCCTTGGGATGATATACATTAGTTTGCACCAACCCAAGGTCCTACTTCTTTGCCTAGAATTTGTTAAATTATTCCCTGGCAACCACTTTGAGAGGTGCCAAGAGAAAAGTTGCAATTACAACAACGATGATCTTAAATCCAATGGGATGAAACCTTGAATCATTTTATACAATGATAACAATGAAAATAAACCTAGACAAGGTCAAGGATATGTAAAAATATGTATAGAAATATCTCTCTTTATTTTTCCTTGTCACTGATTTTATCAGGTGTACTGTGAACATGGATTTGAATCTTATCAAACATGGAAACAATCCAATAAGGAAAATCAAGGAGTGGGGATCATTACCATAAGAGGCATGGTACATCTAAGTAAAAATAGCTCCACTCAATCCTGCAAATCCATTGAGAAGACCAAACACCATCCCTCGATTGTGAGGGAAGTTTTTCATTCTTTTTATCATAGCTATGATATTGGCAAAGGTCTCGGAATTAGATCCTACTATTATGTACAAAAACATAAGATTATTATGTACAAAAACTAAATCCATTTTTATGGGTAGAAATGGAGCATGTGATAGTGAGCCACACCATCATGAATCCAACGATATTCATTACTCCACCATTGCAAGCACCACCCATCAAGGAATAATTTTGTACACCATGCTAGATATCACTCCTACATTGGCTCCCAGATCCTTAAATAATCCCAACATGTCCATTTTTTGTTGGTCATAATTTAGAACTATTTGTATTGTAGGAGAATAAATGTCAAATATATATGTACCCCCTAGGAATTTCATTATTACAAAACAAACCACATGCTATTAGCCACCATCATTGTGAAAACTATATTTTCCTTCAATCCCATGATGACAAAAATATTTACAGAATACCAGATTCAACATATTAAGGAAAGAATGCATATGAGGAAGTTGTGAGACTCCCAAAATCCTAACTTCACTCAAATCAAATTTTATTCCTAATGGACTTACTAACCACACTATATATAAAATCCATGAGTCTGTATAAGACTTTTTTAGTAGGAAATCATAAAAACATGTCATGACATGCAATGGAGGAAGATGTTGTATTTAGTGTTATCATGATCTACAAAAATAAACACATTCACTCATCTCCTCCTCGCCACTGAGATTCATGACAAAAATATCAACATTGTTTTCTTTCATCTTGCAATTGTGTTTCTATGCATGCCATCATGGTGTTCCCTCTCATATTCATATTTATATGCATGTTTTTGAATCCTCAATCTATCGAATTAATTTGAAAGAGGTACTAGCACCATGAGAGTTTTGTGAGAGTTTTATGAAATCCCTAGCTAATAAAAAAAATCATAAAAACTAACACTTTGACACACATGTTTCATGCAATCACTGCACAAGTAGTGAAAGGTGTCCATTGATCATTATAATTGTATTTAATAACCAAACGTTATGCAGATCATAAGGTTATAATTCAAATTTTACTTCTAGCTTTAAGATTTTCTATGCATATAAGATTATAACTCAATTTTTACTTCCATCTCTACACTTTCTTTGATTTTATAAGTGACATTATTAGATTCTATGTACTAGCTATTATGTTTTTATGTACATTAGTTTTCTCTATTGACGTATATTTTGAGCCAAATCTATTTTCAATGTCACATGTCCCATGCATTGTGAGAAGAATATATTAACGTTTTTTTTTATTAAAATAAAATTTATTATCACATATCACATGTATTTTAAGCAAAATATATTAAGTTTCATAAATTTTAATTAATTTAAGATTTATTGATATTTTTTATAACAATTTTATAAAAGAGATAAAAACATGGTAACATTAGGAGAGATCCATATATTGTTTTCATATTGATAAAATTAAATAAATTTCTATACATGTGGGGGAAGGATACAAAAATATGTCCACAATATCACTTGTTAATAATAATTGAATGTTCCACTCAAATTCTATCTAGATTTTAGATTTTAGAGACTCTGGGTTGTTCTCTTCATCTCTGTAGTGGTCGTATTTGGTTTGGTATTTGAAATACCTTTGTAAAAATACTTGGTTCTCATCATAATCCACCCACATATGATGGAGCACACAATAGACATGATGGGAATTATGATAAACATCTCATGAAAAGAACTCACTCATATGGACATGAGTTCATTCTGGTGTGATGCAGATACAGACGATGAGGCTCTAATCAAATCCAACACTAGGTTCTATTTATTTTTAGCTTCCAATTCATAAAGATATCCCACAACTCTTCCAGTGAAAATGTATGTTCCAATGGGTCTAGCATAACCTACTAAGTTATATAATGTGGAGTAATTTTTCAAAACATATAGCTCAAAGATGATGGAAAAATCATTGGCATTTGGGATTCGAAGCAGAAACCTATTACAATGGATGCCACATACACAAAACTTGGAATTAGAAATGCTATGAAGAGGTGGCCTACACATGAAATCGATAAAATATTTTTTAGAATGAGAGGTTTGGGGAAATTGTAATATTTTAACAAAAACTTGGATAAGAATCCAACAACCACTCTTTCCAAGAAGTTCCAGATACTTACAAGAGATACAAATGTGCTCACATCCACTAGCGAGAATCCAAGGGCATCCCCAATCTGACCCATGTTGTCTATCACCCTAAAAGTTTCCCCAATGCCACAAATTACCCCCATGCATATAATCCACATGTCTAACCTCAACAATGCTTGAATAATTGTGTATCTCTAATATACTTTCAGTACATTCCTCTTAATCCAAAATTTTTAAATTCCTCTAAAATAGAACCGGTAGTATTGATACAACTTGAATATAATCCTCTTAGTATTAATCCAAAAAAATTTAATACCTATATTATAGAACCACCATCCATATTTATTTCCTTCACATCCATGGGTTGATCTACATTAGTTTGCACCATCCCAAGATCTTGTTTCTCTAACTACAATTTGTTCAATCTCCCTTTGCAACCAATCTAAGAGGAGACAAGAGAAATATCACAATTACAATAGCCATGATCTTAAACCTAATGAGGGGGGAAATATCAGATGGTTTTCTATAGTGATAACAGTGAAAAAAAACACAGTCGAGGCCAAGGCTATGTAAAGATATGTATAAAAATGTCTCTCTTCATTTTTCTCCATAACTAATTCTATCAAGTGTGCCTTGAACATAGATCCAAAGATTATCATACAGGGAAACCATATAATGATAAAATTAAGGAGCGTTGATTGTTACCATAAGAGGCATGGTAGATATAAGTAAAAACAAGTCCACTCAATCCTGTAAATCCCCTGAGAATCCCCAACACCATACCTATGTTGTGAGGGAAGTATTTCATATTAGTTATCATAGCTATTATGTATGTGAATCCCCAGTCTGTGAAATTAATCTAAAAGTGGTACCATCAACATGAGATTTTTATGAAATCCATATCTAATCCCAAAACAATTTTTTCATAAACATTGATACTTTGACACACATGCTACATGCAATCACTACACAAACATTGTAGGGTGTCCATTGGCCATTATGCTTATAATTTCATTTAATGACCAAATATTCCAAATGTTAGAAAATAGATAAGATTATAACTCAAATATTATTTTTTTCTAAATGATTTTATGCAAATAAGATTATAATTCAATTTTTGCTTCTAGCTCTACACTTTCTTTGATTTTGTAAGTGACATTATGCAGATTCGATGTGCTAGAAATTATGTCTCTATGTACATTAATTTTATCTATTGACATGAATTTTGAGTTTAACATGTTTTTTGAGCTAAATGTATTATGAATGTCACATGTATTAAACTAAGATTTATTGATATTTCTTATAGCATTTTTGCAAAAGAGACAAAAACATAGTAAAAATATGAGATAACCATATATTGTTTTTATATTTGATAACATTAAAAACATTTCTATACATGTGGTGAAGCAAAGACAAATTTGTGATAGGATCACTCATTAATAAATGATCAGATGTTCGACTCAAATTCTATATAGATATTAGATTTTAGAGACTCCACATTGGTTGTTCTCTTCATCTCTACAATGGTCATGTTTGGTTTGGTATTTGGCATAGATATCCCCTTTGTAAAAATCATTGGTTTTCTTCACAAGCCACCCACAAATGATAGAACCAAAAATAGATACTATGGCCATTATGGTAAATGTCTCACTGAAACAACTCACTCCTATGCACATGAGTTTATTCTGGTGTGGTGCAGACACAAGTGAGGAAACTCTAATCAAATCTAGGGCCATGTTCTGTTTCTTTTTATCTTCAAAGTCATATAGATATCCTGCAACTTTTATAGATAAAATTCAAGTCCGAAGTGGGCTAGAAGAACCTACTAACTTATATAAAGTGGAATAATGTTTCAATCCAAAGAGCTCAAAAATTATGGAAAAAATCATTGGCCATTGAGCTCTGAAGCAGAAACCTATTACAATGGAAGCCACATATAGAGAACCTAGAATTGAAAATGATATGAAGAGGTGGACTATACATGAAATCGCTAAAACAATTGTTAGAATCAGAGGCCTAGGCAAATGGTATTTTTTTAACAAAAGCTCGGATAAGCAACCTGCAACCACTCTACCCAAGAAATTCAAAATACTAATAAGAGACATGAATGTGCTTACATGAAATAGTGAGAATCCAAGGGCATCCCCAAACTCACCCATGTTTCTATGGCCATGAGAGCTGCCCCAATGCCACATATTTCCCCCATGAAAATAATCCACATGTCTAGGCTCAACAATGCTTGAAGAATTGTGTAATTTTAACCTCGCAAGGGAGCCTTGATATACATTGAATATATTCCTCTTAATCCAAATCTTTTAATTCCTATAAAATAGAACTAGGAGCCTCGATACACTTCGAATATAATCCTCTTAGTCTTAATCCAAATTGTTTTAATACCTCTATTAGAGAACCACCATTGGGATTTGTTTCCTTCAGATCTGTGGGCTAATCCAGATTTGTTTCCTGTACATCTTTGGTCTGATCTACATGATTTTGCATCGACCCAAGCTCCCTCTTCTATGCCTAGAATTTGTTAAATTCTTCTGTTGCAACCACTTCGACATGCAACAAGAGAAAAATTTCAATTTCAGCAGCCACGATTTTATACCCAATGGCAAGGAACCTAGAATAATTTTGTACAATAATAACAATCAAAAGAAACAAGGCCAAGGCCAAGGCTATGTAAATATATGTATAAAAATGACTCACTACTTTTTTCTCTGTTGTTGATTTTATTAGGCATACCATGAACATGGATTTGAAGCTTATCACACATGGAAACCATCCAATGAGAAAAATTAAGGAGTTGGGATCATTCCCATAAGAGGCATGGTAGATCTGAGTAAAAACAACTCCACTCAATCCTTCAAATCCCTTGAGAAGCATTCTCACATCACGAGATTGGTTGAAATAAATGGATAAGTCTTTGATGAAACCAATTGTTTCTACAGTTCTTGAATACAAGGATAGAATATATTTACAAGGACCTTTGCACTCAAGACCCAATCTCCTCATAACTTGAAGGGACGTGACATTTTTCCTTTATCCTATGTCAATGACACAATTATGGAGCAAATAATAAAAAATATTTAGTGATACATAGAAAGGAGGAACCCTTGAGTCTAAATCGATGACATCATATGCCTCATTTGGTTAAGAGGAGTCCTCTTTGGAAAGAGGATCTCTATGTTCTATTCTTGAAGGAGGGTCTTGTAGGACACATGAAAGGTTTTCAATTTTAGTAGGTGTCCTAAGAGAATATACTAATGCAATATGGGTTAGGACCTTTGTTAGATATTCAATGACATTGTAAGGTCCCAGTATTGGGAAGTGTGGTGATGGCTCATTGGGTAAAACCTTGTTTGGATCCCAAGGGGATATTTTATTTAGAGGATAAGGTGATTTTTCACTCATGATAGCTTTGTTTTTTCCATTGTCCTTAGGATCAATTTTGTCCCTCTCCACTCCTTGCAGATTTGGCCTGGATTCCTAATTCATAGTTTCTACAAAAAATCTTCCAAAGTGAGAGACTTATCATCACAAGGCGCAACCTCTTCCATGTCAACTTGATCATTCTAAGAAATGGAGGTAAGTTTGTTATTTATTGGAGGTAAAGGTGCCTTGCCCATATTGGAAAATTCTAAGTGACGTGTATACAAGTAAAAATACTTGGGATCATGGAAGTCCCGAAAAAAGTGACACCAATCCACTTCAAAGGAGTAGTAAACTACAAGTCATTTTATTTTTTATTTAGGGAGAGGATTTGATTGTTCATGCTCATTAATAATTTCAGCATTTCCAGACTTTCCCTTTCTTCCATCCTTGAATCTTGGGAAGGTAGAGTCTCATATCGAGGATCCTCATTTCGAACTATTTCATTCCTAGGCCTCTCATTAAAATGGGGCTTCACTATAGATGAGGGAATCGTACTGGATTCCTCCATTCTTTTCTCAATTTCTAGACCACTATTCTTGGTCGCATCTAAAGTGTGTATTAATTTATCTTTAAATATGTACTTTACATTTGGATTCATGGCGGTCATGTAGTAGTGGAAAATTTCTTTCTGGATGGTTGGGAAGTAGATAATATTTTGTTCAAGGTGGAGGTAAAGCATTGATTGAAATTACAAATTGGATCTTCCTCATGAGATCGTTGTGAAATCCCTGAGTAGGGAAGCCACATCATCCACTCCTTGGAAATTTTTCTTGAACTCTTGAACTATAGTGTTCTAATATGGGATACTATCATTGGGAAGAAAGAGACACCATCTCTTTGCATCCCCTTCAAAGGTCATTACAAATATTATAATTATGACATCAAGAATTTTTATGTCCATAAGTTCTAATGCGTCATAAAAAATTTCTATATGTTCCTCAAAATTCAATGGACCAATGCCACTGAATTTGGGAAGAAAGTTTGGGGCATCTGTAGGAATGTCATGTAGAGGTCAGACCAACCTCAAAGGGTTCCCTACATTTCAATTCATTTCTATCAAAACATATGTGGAAGGACTGAAAATAGTTGTCGAAACAATTAAGGGAATAACCTAAGGGTTGGTAATTGTTGATGGATTGACCGATGCTTGTTTTAGTATGGGTTTTTGAATAGAAGAAGAGGAATATAGTCACTTACCTTGCACATTATGTGTAATAAGTTTATTTGGTTTCCCATATGTATGTTTCTCACTATGTGCTTTCTTTCACAAACTTTGGATTCTTGCAATCCTGGGGAACATTGTTTCCCTGGTCTTAATATGTTTCTTCCCTTCCAACTTGCAAGGAGATTAGGTAATGTATTTTGATTAAAAGAGAGGTATCACACTAATAATCCTACTCTTTCTGACACGGTTTTAAAGTAACCCAACTTAAACGAAAAGTTTTTTTAGTTCTTCTCCATGTGAAAGTTAAGGTATGACAGTTGATAACTGCTCACATGAGTTTGAACAAGTAAGATTGAACACTAAAAAGGTAAGATAAAATGAAAACTCAATGGTATTTATGGCTCCCTAATGTAATGTAATTACAAAGGAAAATGATGTTAGAAAAACAGGATTGTAGAGAAATAAAATAAAACAAATGCAGAAATAAACAATATTATCTACAACATCTACCTATAACTGGAAGGGCAACCCAAAATTCAATTTAATACTCCTTTCATGTTCCATGATTTTCCTGTTCATCCTTTCTGACACACCATTTTCTTGTGGTGTTCTTGCAAATATTTTTTCTCTACGAATC
>ML835661.1:27115-48036 GCA_009831015.1 Picea engelmannii | reverse complement strand
TATCTACAACATCTACCTATAACTGGAAGGGCAACCCAAAATTCAATTTAATACTCCTTTCATGTTCCATGATTTTCCTGTTCATCCTTTCTGACACACCATTTTCTTGTGGTGTTCTTGCAAATATTTTTTCTCTACGAATCCCATGGTATGAACAATAAGCATCAAAATCCTTGTTGCAGTATTCACCTCCATTATCTGATCTTAGACAATTCAAACTCTTTATTTTCTCATTCTCAACCAAATCTTTCCATTTCCTAAAAGTATCAAAAAAATCATATTTTTGTCGAATGCAATAAACCCAAGTTTTTCTAGTTGTGTCATCAATAAAAGTAACATAATAAGGAGATCCACCAAGAGATGATATTTGAGTTGGTCCCCATACATATGTATGCACAAGATCGAACGTTTCACTCTTCTTTTCTTTTCAGGCTCTAAGAAGTCTCACTCTCTTATGTTTTCCATAAACATAGTGCTCGCAAAAATCCAAATCAAATTGTTTAAGATCTGGAAACAAATTCATTTTGTGAAGTATCTGCATCTCCTTCTCACTCATGTGTTCAAGCCTATGATTCTATAGTGTTGTATCCACTCCTATAGAAGCTAAAGATATTGAAGAGTCAACATTAACATTACATAAATGCAATGTACCTACCCTCTCTCCTTTTGTCATTACCAATGATCCTTTAGTGACCTTCCACACCTTATCTATAAATATAGTTATACAACTTTCACTTGCCAACTTCCATGTTCAAATTATATTTCTTCTCAGATCTGGTATATGTCTCACCTCTTTTAGTAACCATTGGTTTCGATTCTTTTTTTTTTATTTTTACCTTACTCATTCCAACAATTTGACATGGTTCATTATTGCACAAATAAACCTATCCAAAATCACCTTGAACATAATCTTGAAAATATTTCCTATGGGGTGTGGCCTGAAATGAATCCATTAACTATAATGCCCAAGAATCAGTAGTATTATCTAAAGAATGAATCAAAACACCTTGTAACACATCACCTAATACATTTTATTTTTGATTTTTAGAATGTTTTCCATCTCTTTGTTTAATTGGATCTATGCAGTGTTTCTTCAAATGTCCTTTGTTCCCACAATTCCAGCACTATATCTTTCCTAGTATGGATTTGGATCTTCCCTTCCTAGAATTCCCACGATAACCTGGACTCTTTCCTCTTTCCTTTTTTCTTCCCCTATTCTCCATATTAAACACATTACCTGATGTCTCACCTGTGTTTTTCCTTCACATTTCCTCACTAAGGATAACACCAATAATATCATCAAAATTTAGAATGTTTGAACCAAAGACAAAGTTACTTACAACCGTGACCAATCCATTCTATCTTTCTTGCAATGAGCACAAGATCAGAAGATCCCTAACCTCATCATAAAAGGTCACTTTTATAGAAATTGGCTTATTAGTAACCTTATTAAATTCATTTAAATGATCTGCAACAGACCCACATTCTAACATCTTCATATTAAATAGTCACTTCAATAGAAATACCTTGTTGGAGGCCGAGGGTTTTTCATATAGTCTATCCATTTCCTTCATCATATCCTCTGTTATTTTTTATTTCAAAATATTGAAAGCCACCAACGTTTTCAGGAATAGTTGTATCGTTCCTAGTGCCTTTCTTTCAAGAACCTCCCATTCTTCATCCTTCATGGTCGTTGACTTCTTTGATATTCCTCCCAATGGTAGGAATAGATCCTTCTGATATAAATAATACTCCATTTTCATCTTACATAGCTTGTAGTTTTGGCCATTAAATTTATCGACCCTAAATTTTTCGTCTTCCGCCATTCCTCCCACTTGAACCAGGAACCTTCTTTTTCTGTGAGTTACCTTTGGCTTTGATACCAGTTGTTAGAAAAAAAAAGATCGTAGGGAAATAAAATAAAACAAATGTGGAAATAAAACACAAAAGACACACAATACAATAGAGACACATATATACATGGTTCACCCAATGTGGGCTACGTCCACCAGAGAAATTGACAGGTCCTTCCTTTTTTTTATCCAACAAATGAAGGGATACAACCTACAACACATTTTTTGTAACTTCCTCTTATTACTCTCACGGTCTCCTCTCTCAGAATATAATATTCACAATAATCTACTATCATAATACAACTCCCTCATACATAAAAGGGGGTTGCCTTCTAAGGAAAAAAAACTTAACATAACTTCTACCATCAGATATGTGACCTTATAATGAATGGTTCAGATTGACTACGAAATTACAATATTTAAATTACATTAAAAAAATTAGGAAGATAATCAGGCTCCACAACCAAAAATTGAACTATAAAAACTACCAAGGGAATCCAATGAATGATTGACCTTGTCTCAAGTCTCTATCAAAAGATGGGGAAAAGGAAACTAGATAATTTGTGTCTAATGCTCAATAAAATTTTGGGATACAAGAAGAAGTAAGAGGTTTGCAAGTTCCCCAATGGAATCTCTAGAAAAGGTACGTGTTATAAGAAAAATCTATCCGTTGGGACATATTCCACCTATCTAGCAGTGAATTTGACCACAAGCTCTTTGAGAGCTTGATATGAGGTAGAGAATACCTACACCTTAGGTGGTATTTTGTCTGAGGCAGTGAAAAGGGGAAGAAGGAGAAGCTAGGGACTTGCGAAAAATACCTCTTAGGACCATATCACTTGGTTAATTTCCTCCCCTAGCTCCCTGGGACGTGGCCAAAATGGCCTGGGATTTGATTTTTATGGACAAGAGGATGAAAACAATGTTGCTTATTTTTGGACTAAATAAATAATAAAAGTGAACAATGAGTTTTTTTCTCCCTTATGACCTTGGGAAAATGTTTGAAATTGGTTCCTGGGGTAAATTGGGGTTCATAACAATTGCCTGGTAAATGACTTATGCAAAAATACTAAAAAATAAGAGTAAAAAAGTATTAAGAAATATGCAAACATGTTATTTAAGGTGGTTGTAAGTGATGAACAACAAGTTATTCAAGACTTTTAATGCATGAAAACAAACCCAAAAATGCTTGAAATTACTCGAAATTGCCCACAATTGCTTGAAAAGTGGTCCCGGGACTTTTAAAAGTTCAAAAATGGGTATCAAAAAGAAATTGTATTCCTTGGGTAAGATGCAATACTTAAAATAAATCTATTATTTTAAGTAATGAATCCAACCCTAATCCTCTTTGGCTAGATGAGGACCTTGTTTTACCTATCAGTTACAAAAGAAACTCTGAAGACCTGATTGAGAATTTGTTTGGAATTGAGTTAATCAAGCTCTATATTTCTCAAGATTTAATAATTTTCAATGGTCTAAAGAAGTGGACAAATTTTAACAGGATGAAATCTATCCATGGGTTGGGTAGTAGTGTTGTTGACTATGTAATATCAGATATCCCCATAAATAACCAAATAGTAAACTTTGATCTTTTAGATGACCATAAACCTAACTTTGATCATAGACCTACAACCCTAACTCTTAAATTTACCATTCACAAAATCTCCATTGAGGATCACTCCGACAACTACAGGAACTTTCTTTTTGAAAAAGAAATATTGATCTCTTCTTAAAATACTTAAGCAATGTTTTAAAAGTCATATCATATCAAAACAAAATTGAAGCTGACTATAAGAATTTTACAACAACCCTCTCTACGTCAATTAACAATTTCTCTATTGAGGTTCTTTGTAAAAAGAAAAACAATAAAACTAACCCTTGGTATGATAGTGAATGTAAAATTTCTATAAAATCCATTAGGGATTCTTCCAATGCATCTTTGGAATGTGATAAGATAAATAGATACAAAACCTCAATTAAAAAAAACACTATATAAATAAAAAGAAAGATATTCTTTTTCACCTATTTAAGATAGATCCTAAGAAATTATGGAGGCAAATTCTAACTCCTAAAACTAAAGAAAATAATAAGATTCCCTTGAAGGATTGGAATTTATACCTTAAAAATCTATATGGATCCCCTAATGTCATGGATAGCATGACAAACATCTCTACAAAGGATGAAGTGTTTTCTATAGAAGACATTGAGTTTGGGGTTAAGAGGCTCTCTAAAGGAAAACCTAAGGACATCGAAGGTTACCAAGCTGAAATATTAAAAATTGGAGGACCTATACTCATCCCTCACATACATAAGCTCTTCAATTTATCCATCCAACAAGGAATCCCAAAACCTTGGACTCAAAGCCTCATTGTTCCTATTTTTGAAAGTGGAGATAAAATAAATCCCTCTAATTATAGGACCATTATTATTAGCCCCATTTTAGCTAATCCATATGGAATTATTTTGGAAAAAAAGATCGATAAATGGCTAGAAATCCATGGAAAAAGAGCTAGAATCCAGGTTGGGTTTAGAGGCCACCATTACCCTATGGACCACCTTGTTACTTTTAGGATCATTGCAGAGGAGTGTTGTAATGATTAAAATGATATCCTTTGTTGTTTAATTGATTTTAGAAAAGATTTTGACATTGTGGCCGGGACTAACCTCTAGAATAGGTTAGAAGAGCTTAAAGTCCCTTTCAAGTTAAAAGTTGTTACAGTAAGGATATATGAGAAATTTATTTCCAAGTTTAGGAACAATGAGGGATGGTCACAAGAAGTTAACTGTAATATAGGATTCAAGCAAGGTTTCCCCTATCCCCTACCCTTTTCGACATCTATATTGATAAGTTAGAAGATTGTTTGGAGTATGCAGGTTGTGTTTTCCCAACTCTTGTGAGTATAGTCATCATCCTCCTTATTTATGTTGATGATATTTTTATTATGGTGAAGAGTCCCTATGACTTGGGTAAGAAACTAATAATCCTCAAGGGATTCTTCTCTAACATGGGTGTGACTATGAATATTGACAAAACAAAGGTTATGATAATTAAACCCAAAAGGATCACCTATGATACTTTTGTTTATGAAAACAATATCTTGGAGGAAGTGTCTTCATACAAATATATCCGAATTGATATCCACCACAAGCTCAATTGGAACTATAGCATTGAAAAGGGGATAAATGGAGGGTGGAAAGATTATTATGGGCTTGAAAACAATTGTAAATCAATAGACTTTTGGATTTGGGATTAAAAAAAAAAAAAAAACTCTTCTTTCACACTCTCATCACCCCAGTTATCTTATATGGATATGAAGTTTGGGGTTGCAGTATATCTAGAGAATCCTAGAGAAATATAAAAAAAAATCCAAAAGAATTTTATAACTTTTAATCTCAAAATTAAGGGCAATACACCCTATCCTATCCTCCTTATAGAAGGTATTTCCCCCATTTAGAGCATTGGTATGATTAGATACATAAAATAAAAGAACAAGATAAACAACATGGATGACAAGAGACTCCCCAAAATTCCTTCAAACTATAGGCAAAACCACCAACGACTCAAGCAAGGATGGCATAAAGATACCAAATATTGGTTAAATCATTGGGGAATACAAGAAGAAGCCATCATGCATAATATCGATAATATTACAAATATTATCACTTCTAAATTTAAGGAGAATATGTGGTGTGATAAAGAATTAGTGGTAGAAGGAAATTAAGATACTACAAGGAGGTGCTCAACCCTGATTTAGAAGATCAAAATTAGTGCTCAATTTTGAGAAGTGAAAAGAAGAAAATAAACATTGTTAAAATAAGAACAAATTCTCATGAGCTACATAGTGAAATTGGGTGTTGGAAAACTCCCAAAACACTATGGGATGAAAGAATCTGCCATCTTTGTGACACTAAGCAAGTAGAATATGAAAAGTACTTCCTTTTATATTTCCCTGTATATACCCATATTAGATCCCAATTTAAAAATATTTTCCACAATACAGACCTTCCTAACCTCCTAAGTCATCAAAACTATGGTGATATTGGAACACTTCTCTCAATGATTTTTGAGCATAGAAATACAATTTTAAAGAAATTGAAGTAATCTCTTACCTTCTTAAGGTCCAATAGACAAATTGGTCTTAGTGGACATTAAGCATGATCATGATCATCATAAAATTAAATTTAAAAAATTAATTAATAAATAAACAAACAAAATTAAACATATATATTATATAATACCCCCCCCAAACTATACGACATAAGAAACACCCAAACCATACCATATAACCATAATATTTAAACCCTTCTCTTTATTAAAAATATCCAATGACAAACATTTGAAGGGGAAGTGGTGGCTTCGCCCTAGTGGCGGGATAGCCCCATGCCCCCTTTCTTTATTATTTGGAGTGCAAGCACAACAGAGGTGGTTAGAGGGTGGAGCACATGCAGTATGGAATAGGGCCCTTTGCACGTGGTGGTGTGGAGGTGGAGAAAATAATAAAGTTCAATGCATATGTTATTAGGGGATGTGGCTTGGGGCAGTGACCAGGTGGTCCTATACGCACGTGTCCGGTGGCAGAGTGGGTGCTCCACCCCACTTTATTTTTTGTTTAAAATGGATTTTCCACTATGGAAAAGGGAAGGGGATGTTGCAGGTTCCACTGCCTCCCTCTCTTTTAGGAACTTTGCATGGATTTTTGAGTGGGAAAAGGGTGGGGAAAGGGGGATTTCAAGGTTTCAAACCCCTTGGCCTCCAAATTTACATATGCATTCTTGAACATAGCAGAAAATTCAAAATTTCAAGAATTTTAAGGGGACCCTAGTGCCCAAGAGGGGTTCAAATCCCCTCCCCTTGTATTTTTTATCAGAAAACATCATTTAAATACCACCCTAAATCATGAATCAACACCCATGGAAATTGAACCAACAATTTTAATGACAAGAAATCAACTCTTTTCAGTGAAAATCCATAAAAGACAACACTTTCATATCTCTCAGAAACCAAGGACATTGATTTTGAAGGTATGGGGTACCTACTCATTGTTTGATATTATTGGTTGAGAGACTGTGCATATTTCTCCTTGCTTGCTACTTCCTTGAACACCCTGCTTCATGTACTTGAGTTGCAGAGTGCTCCCCTTCCTCATAAAAATTGTGAAATGACCTGAGAGAGGAAGGGCATGAAGGTTTTTTTTTTTGTGTGTATTTTTTGTATTTTTTATTTTTTTACAATTCCCAATTTTGCATGAGGGTGGTGCATGTCATTCTCCTTTTTGTCCCAATTTTTTTTATCTATTTCCTCAAAAAACGTGCATAGTCAACCCAGTTGACTTTGAATTTCACTTTGACCTTTTATTAAAGAAGATTGAAAACGATGTTAGATAAGAAATAATTAGAATGTGACATGGAGCATGCCATCAGAAAGGTCTCGATGAGACCATCGTTAATATTTAATCATAAATATGATCTTATGTCACACATGCCCTCAATTTTGGCCAAGAAAGTTTGCACTCTAAAACCTTGATTTACTTATGGGGCCCACAAAATGCCAAATCTTGTGAAAGGTGCCACATCATCATACAATGTCCAATCGATGAAAAAAAAGTATTGATGAAAAGGAATAGATGCGTAATTTGATGAGGAGGAAATGAAACTCTATGATGAGACTGATAATCATTGCTTTGAATACCTTGAAACTCTACTGTTCCATTTGGTTAGATCAACCTATCCTAACTATTTTAGAGATTTGTGACAACTTTAACAGGGTCATCCGATGTCAAAATGAGGAAAATGAGGCATCGTTGGAAAGTATTTGAGTCTACTTCAGCATGGAATCCTTTATTTTCTTATTTTGATCCTATCAACAACAAATGTTTAACCCTAAACCATTGTTACCAACTTGGCCTCTGAAACTAGTCGTGAATTTGGGAAGGCTCATTCTCACCAACCAAGGGTAAAAAATGGGCATATGATATACCATTGGAAATTTCTCACACTTCCCTACATCACTTTTAGGAATTATTTTCCTTTTAATTCATATTTCAAAATAGAACGGATTAGGAATCCACAATTGTGGATTTTGGCCATTTAGGAGGCGTGAAATTTGTGCCCTTTATAGACTGGTTATACGAACTCGAAATCAGGCTCATGATAGCTCCTTGGATATTTTATCCTGATACCTACAGGGTGAAACCACTTTATTCTCCACACAATCAACATATTTAATTTTATTTTATGTGAAAGACCATGTTCTCACGAGACCCATCCAGTGACCAGCAAAAGGGGCCCACGTTACAAATTTTGCAAACTAAGTCCTCAATTCATGAAATATTAACTGATAAGCCTTTTCATAGGGAATT
The DNA here is from genome assembly GCA_009831015.1 of Picea engelmannii. Classification (NCBI taxonomy): domain Eukaryota; kingdom Viridiplantae; phylum Streptophyta; class Pinopsida; order Pinales; family Pinaceae; genus Picea; species Picea engelmannii. The sequence continues at coordinate 39,824 of ML835661.1, read as the reverse complement.
TTAATATGGGAGGATTTAAAAACTCAAAAATAATCCCCAAAAGGCCTCCCCTAAGGAAAAATATCATGGTTCTGAGACAAGTTGAACAAGGTCGAAATGAAACCGCTTGGGTGTCATCAACATGTTGATGGACATAAGTATATTGATGACTATTATGCAGATGTCCAATTAGTGATAGTAGGATATGGGACATTTTGAATTTGAAATCCATTTATCCCTACTATAATTATGATTGATAATGGAGGCACTGACCAAATTAACTCTAACAACTTGTAATTGACTTGAACTGATGCATGATACTCTTCTAATGTCTAATAAGTCACTACATGCCCATATGAAACTTTTGAATGTAACTCAATATTGATACTCTTTAATGGGAAAGGGTCATAGTAATTATGACTCCTACCACTGTCAAGGGTCATAGTAACTATGACTCCTACCACTGTAAAGGGCCATAGTAACTATGACTCCTACAGGATCATAATGGGTTGCCAAGAGAAACCCTCAAGCCAAATCATGAATAAATGAAAGTGATAAACATCATGTTGAGCCCAAAACATATTTTTGGGTCAACACATGGGAGCACTAATATACATTGAATATATTCCTCTGAATCCAAATTTTTTTAATTCAACTAAAATAGATCTTGGAGCCCCAATACACTGAATATAATCCTCTTAATCTTAATCCAAATATTTCTAATACCTCTATTATAGAACCACCATCCGGATTTGTTTCCTTGACATCCTTGGGATGATCTACATTAGTTTGCACCAACCCAAGGTCCTACTTCCTTGCCTGGAATTTGTTAAATTCTTCCTTTGCAACCACTCTGAGAGGTGCCAAGAGAAAATTTGCAATTACAACATCCATGACCTTAAATCCAATGGGATGAAACCTTGAATCATTTTTTACAATGATAACAATGAAAATAAACCTAGACAAGGCCAAGGATATGTAAACATATGTATAAAAATATCTCTCTTTATTTTTCCCTGTCACTAATTTTATCAGGTGTACCATGAACATGGATCTGAAGCTTATCAAACATGGAAACAATACAATAAGGAAAAATCAAGGAGTGGGGATCATTACCATAAGAAGCATGGCACCTCTAAGTAAAAACAACTACACTCAATCTTGCAAATCCATTGAGAAGCCCCAACACAATCCCTCTATTGTGAGGGAAGTTTTCCATGATTTTTATCATTGCTATGATGTTGGTGAAGGTATCATAATTAGATCCTACTATTATGTACAAAAACATAAGACATTTTTATGGGTAGAAATGGAGCATGTGATAGTGAGACACACCATCATGAATCCAACAATATTCATTACTCCACCCATTGCAAGAACCACCCATCAAGGAATAATTGTGTACACCATGCAATATATCATTCCTACATTGGCTACCAGATCCTTAACGAATCCCAACATCTCCATTATTTGTTGATCATAATTTAGATCTATTTTTATTCAACGAGAATAAATGTCAAATATGTACCCCCTTTGAATGTCATTATTACAAAACAAACCACATGCTATTATCCACCATCATTGTGCAAACTATCGTTTCCTTCAAGCCCACAATGACAAAAATATTTACAGAATACCAGATTCAACATATCAAGGAAAGAATGCAGATGAATAAGCTGTGAGACTCCCAAAATCCTAACTTCACTCGAATCGAATTTTATTGCTAATGGATTTACTAACCCCACTATATATAGAATCCATGAGTCTGTATCAGATGTTTTAGTAGGAAATCATAAAAACATGTCATGACATGTAGTGGAGGAAAATGTTGTATTCAGTGTTATCATGATCTACAAAAAGAAAGGCATTCACTCATCTCCTCCTCACCACTGAGATTCATGACAAAAATATCACCATTGTGTTGTTTCCTTTCACAATTGTGTTTCTACGCATGCCATCATATTTTTCCCTCTCATAGTCGAATTTATATGCATGTATGTGAATCCTAAATCTATCAAATTCATATGAAAGAGGTACTAGCACGGTGAGAGTTTTATGAAATCCCTAACTAATCAAAAAAAAATTTCATAAAAACTAGCACTTTGTCACACATGTCGCATGCAATCATTGCAAAAGTAGGGAAAGGTGTCCAATGATCATTATAATTGTTTTTAACAACCAAATGTTTTGAAATGTTAGAAAGTTGACAATATTATAACTCAAATTTTAATTTTTTTTCTAAATGACATTATGCAGATCATAAGACTATAATTCAAATTTTACTTCTAGCTCTAAGATCTATTATGCATATAATATTATAACTCAATTTTTACTTCCATATCTACACTTTCTTTGATTTTCTAAGTGACATTATTAGATTCTATGTACTAGCTATTATGTTTTTATCTACATTACTTTTATCCATTGACGTGTATTTTGAGTCGTACATGTATTTTGAGCCAAATTTATTTTCAATGTTACATGTCCCATGCATTGTGAGAAGAACATATTAACATTTTTTTTTTTATTAAAATAAAATTTATTATCACATATCACATGTATTGTAAGCAAAATGTATTAACTTTCATAAATTTTTAATTAATTTAAGATTTATTGATATATCTTATAATAGTTTTATAAAAGAGATAAAAACATGGTAACATTAGGAGAGATCCATATGTTGTTTTCATATTGATAACATTAAATAAATTTCTATACATGTGGGGGAAGGACACAAAAATATGTCCGCAAGATCACTTGTCAATAAATAATCAAATGTTCCACTCAAATTATATCTAGATTTTAGATTTTAGAGACTCTGGGTTGTTCTCTTCATCTCTGCAGTGGTTTTCTTTGGTTTGATATTTGGCATACCATGGTAAAAATCCTTGGTTCTCATCATAATCCACCCAGAGATGATGGATCGCACAATAGACATTATGGGAATTATGATAAACATCTCATGAAAACAACTCACTCCTCTGGACATGAGTTCATTCTTGTGTGGCGTAGATGCAGGTGAGGAGGCTCTAATCAAATCCAATGCTAGGTTCTATCGTGTTTTAGATTCCAAGTCATAAATATATCCTACAACTCTTCAAGTGAAAATGTATGATCCAAGTGGTCTAGCAGAACCTACTAAGTTATATAATGTGGAGTAATGTTTCAACCCAAATTTCTCGAAGATTATGGAAAAAAACATTGGCATTTGGGATTTGAAGCATAAACCTATTACAATGGATGCCACATAGATAGAAATTGGAATTGGAAATTCTATGAAGAGGTGGCTTACTCATGAAATCTCTAAAACAGTTGTTATAATGAGAGTCTTGGGGAAATTGCAATATTTTAACAAAAACTCGGATAAGAATCCAACAACCACTCTGGCCAAGAAGTTCCAGATACTTAGGAGAGATACAAATGTGCTCACATCCACTGGAGAGAATCCAAGGGCATCCCCGATCTGAGCCATGTTGTCTATCACCCTAAGAGTTATCGTAATGCCACAAATTACTCCCATGCATATAATCCACATGTCTAACCTCAACAATGCTTGAAGAATTGTGTATCCCTAATATACTTTGAATATATTCCTCTTAATCCCAAAATTTTAAGTTCCTCTAAAATAGAATCGGTAGTCTTGATACACCTTGAATATAATCCTCTTAGTATTAATCCAAACTTTTTTAATACTTATATTATAGAACCACCATCTAGATTTATTTCCTTCACATCCATGGGTTGATCTACATTAGTTTGCACCATCCCAATCTCTCATTTCTATGACTGTAATTTGTTCAATTCTCCCTTTGCAACCACTCTAAGAGGTGGCAAGAGAAATATCACAATTACAATAGCCATGATCTTAAATGTAATGAGGGGGGGGGAAGATTGGATGGTTTTCTACAGTGATAACAGTGAAACAAAATGCAGTTCGGGCCAAGGCTACGTAAAGATATGTATAAAAATGTCTCTCTTCATTTTTATGTATGACTAATTTTATCAAGTGTGCCATGAACATAGATCCAAAGATTTTCAGACATGGAAACCATCTAATGAGAAAATTAAGGAGCGAGGATTGTTACCATAGGAGGCATGGTAGATCTATGTAAAAACAAGTCCACTCAATCCTGCAAATCCCCTGAGAATCCCCAACACCATCCCTATGTTGTGAGGGAATTATTTCATAGTAGTTAACATGGCTACGATGTATGTGAATCCTTAGTCTATCAAATTAATCTAAAAGTGGTACCAACGCCATGAGAGTTTTATGAAATCCCTATCTAATCCAAAAACAATTTTTTCATAAACATTGATACTTTGAAACACATGCTACATGGAATCACTACAAAAACATGGTAGGGTATAGATTGGACATCATACTTATAATTGTATTTAATGATCAAATGTTCCAAAATGTTAGAAAATAGATAAGATTATAACTCAAATATTATTTTTTTTCTAAACGATGTTATGCAAATAAGATTATTACTCAAATTTTTCTTCTAGCTCTACACTTTCTTTGATTTTGTAAGTGACATTATGAAGATTCTATATGCTAGAAATTATGTCTCTATGTACATTACTTTTATATATTGACATGTATTTTGAGCTAAATGTATTATGAATGCCACATGTATTTAACTAAGATTTATTGATATTTCTTGTAGCATTTTTGCAAAAGAGACAAAAACATAGTAAAAATATGAGAGAAATATATATATATATATATATATATATATATATATATATATATATATATATATTTGTATTTGATAACATTAAAAACATTTCTATACATGTGGGGAAGGAGACACAAATATGTGGTAGGATGACTCATTAACAAATGATCAGATGTTCCACTCAAATTCTATCTAGATATTAGATTTTAGAGACTCCACATTGGTCGTTCTCTTCATCTCTACAATGGTTGTCTTTGGTTTGGTATTTAGCATAGATATCCCCTTTGTAAAAATCATTGGTTCACATAACAAGCCACCCAAAAATGATATAACCCACAATAGACACTATGTCCATTATGATAAACATCTCACTGAAACAAATCACTCATATGCACACGAGTTCATTATGTTGTGGTGCATACATAGGTGAGGATGCTCTAATCAAATATAGGGCCAAGTTTTGTTTCTTTTTAGCTTGAAAGTCATATAGATATCCTAAAACTCTTACAGAATAAATGTAAGTCCCAAGTGGGCTAGCAGAACCTACTAATTTATGTAAAGTGGAATAATGTTTCAACCCAAAGAGATCGGAAATTATGGAAAAAATCATTGGCTATTGAGCTACGAAGCAAAAAACTATTACAATGGAAGCCACATCTAAAGTAAAGCACGAACCAACTAAGGCCAAAGTATCATCTATGTGTTTTGTAGACCTAGGTAAATCTTAAATGTTGAAAGATGAGAAATTTTCAATAAGTTCCTTGTCCTTTCAGTAGTACTATTTGAGGTGAGGGTTATGAGCCACATGTTTCTCTCTTATTTGGTTCAGCACTATTTCAGAATCCCCGCTTACCAATAGATGTTGAATTCCTAAGTCTAAGGCCTTTTGGAGGCCTTGAACTAACACTTCATAGTATGCCATCTTATTGGTGCTAGGGAACTCTAATCGGAAAGAGAAAGGGATTTCCTTTCCCTTGGGATCACACCAAAGGACCCCAACATCGGATCCGTTCTTGGATTTGGAACCATCAAAATCCATGCTCCAAATCACTTCTTCTATCTGAGGAGGATGGACATGAACATCTTCTTCAAATAACGCAATATAAGTACACATCCCCTTGTCTTGAAAATACACGTGTCTTGTGTTGTAACAAGTAGGTAAAACACGCTCTCAATATTTTGGCTCTCTCCTAATAACAACTTTGACACACTTATGAGGAAACCTAAAGCAGGTTCCTTCCATGAAGTAGCAACCCTATTTGACCCTAGAGGACCACTCTCTTCCTAAAATCATACCATATGCTTCGGGTATATCTAATACAATTATGTGTATGATCATGCTTACATCATGAGATTGGTTGAAAGAAACGGATAAGTCTTCGATGAAACCAATTGCTTCTACATTTCTTGAATCCAAAGATAGCATATATTTACAAGGACCTTTGCACTCAAGACCCAATCTCCTCATAACTTGAAGGGGCATGACATTTTTCCTTTATCCTATGTCAATGACACAATTATGGAGCAAATAATAAAAAATATTTAGTGAGACATAGAAAGGAGGAACCCCTGGGTCTAAATTGATGACATCATATGTCTCATTTGGTTGAGAGGAGTCCTATTTGGAAAGAGGAGATCTATGTTCTATTCGTGAATTAGGAGGGACTTGTAGGACACATGCAAGGCTTTCAATTTTATTAGGTGTCCTAAGAGAATCTACTAATGGAATATGGTTTATGACCTTCACTAGATATTCAATGACATTGTAAGGTCCTAGTATTTTGAAGTGTGGTGGTGGGTCATTGGGTAAAACCTTGTTTGGAGCCCAAGGGGCTCTGTTATTTAGAGGATAAGGTGATTTGTCACTCATGATAGATTTTTTTTCCATTTTCCTTAGGATCAATTTTGTCCCTCTCCACTCCTGACGGATTTGGTCTGGAGTCATGATTCCTAGTTTCTACAACAAAGCTTCTAAAGGGAGAGAGTTATCATCACAAGGTGCAACCTCTTCGATGTTAACTTGATCATTCTGATAAGTGGAGGTAAGATTGTTATTTATTGTAGGTAAAGGTTCCTTTCCCATCTTGGAAAATTCTAAGTGACGTGTATACAAGTAATAATACTTGGGATCATGGAAGTCCTAAAAAAAGTGACACCAATCAACTTCAAAGGAGTAGTAAAATACAAGTCATTTTATTTTTTATTTAGGGAGAGGATTTGATTGATCATGTTCATTAATAATTTCAGCATTTCTAAACTTTCCCTTTCTTCCATACTTCATGTTTGGGAAGGTAGAGTCTCATATCAAGGACCCTCATTTTGAACTATTTCATTCCTAGGCATCTCTTTAAAATGGGGTTTCACTATAGATGAGGGAATCATACCAGATTCCTCCATTTTTTTCTCAATTTCTAGAGCACTAGTCTTGGTTGCATCTAAAGTGTGTATTGATTTATCTTTCAATATGTACTTTACATTTGGATTCATGGCAGTCATATAATAGTGGAAAAAATTGTTCCTAGATGGTTGGGAAGTAGTTGGGATTCTGTTCAAGTTGGAGGTAAATAATTGATTGAAATTACGAATTGGATCTCCCTCATGAGATGGTTGTGAAATCCTTGATAAGGGAAGCCACATCATCCACTCCTTGGAAATGTTTCTTGAAATCTTGGACCATAGTGTCATAATATGGGATACTATCATTGAGAAGCAGGCAATACCATCTCGTTGCATCCCCTTCAAATGTCCTTACAAATAGTCTAATGATGACATCAAGAAATTTTATGTCCATATGTGCTAATGCGTCATAAAAATTTTGTATATGTTCCTCAAAATTCAATGGACCAACGCCACTGAATTTGGGAAAAATATTTTGGGCATATGTAGGAATGTCATGCAGTCAGGCCAACCTCAAAGGGGTCCCTACTTTTCAAGGCATTTCCATCAAAACATATGTGGAAGGATTGAAAACAATTAAGGGAATAACCTGAGGGTTGGTGATTGTTGATGGATTGACCAATGCTTGTTTTAGTATGAGGTTTTGAATATAAGAAGAGGAATAGGGTGACTTAACTTGAATAGTAGGTGTAATAAGTTTATTTTGTTTCCCAGATGTATGTGTCTCACTACTTTCTTTCTTTCACAAACTTTGGATTCTTGTAATCCTAGGGAATAATGTTTCCCTAGTCTTAATATGTTTCTTCCCTTCCAACTTGCAAGGAGATCAGGTAATGTATTTTTATTACAAGAGAGGTATCACACTAATAATCCTACTCTTTTTGATGAGGTTTAAAAATAACCCAAATTAAACAAAAAGTTTGTTTCAGTTCTTCTCCAAGTGAAAGTTAAGGTATGAGAGTTGATCATTTCTCACATGAGTTTGAACAAGTAGGATCAAACACTAACAAGGTAAGATAAAATGAAAACTCAATGGTATTTATGGCTCCCTAATGTAATGTAATTACAAAGGAAATTGATGTTAGAAAAACAGGATTGTAGGGAAATAAAATAAAAAAATGTGGAAAAAAAACAAAGAATATACATAATACAATAGAGACAGATATGCATGGTTCACCCAATGTGGGCTACGTCCACCAGATAAATTGCCAGGTCCTTCCTTTTTATTATCAATCAAATGAAGGGATACAACCTACAACACATTCATTGTAACTTCCTCTTCTTACTCTCACAATCTCCTCTCTCATAATATAATATTCACATTCATCTACCGTCGCAATACAATTCCCCCATACATTAAAGAGGGTTTCCTTCTAGGGAAAAAAAACCCTAACATAACTTCTACTGATAGATCTATGACCTTATAATGAATGCTTCATATTTACTACAAAATAACAATATTTGAATTGCATTAAAAAAAATTGAAGATAATGAGGCTCCACAACCAACAATCTCCCACTTGGAGACTGATAAAAAAAAATCCACTGTTGTTGTACCTACTGGACTATGATCCACCTTGGCCCTCATAAATTTATCATATTCACCTTCAATCTTGAAGGCCAACTGAAACTAAGCAGGAACTCAGTTTCTCCCTGGTTACTACCTTTGTTAACATGTATGCAGGATTCTATCTAGTATGTATCTTTTCCAACTTCAATTTTCCATCTTCCAAAACAGATCATATTAAAAGGTACATGAGCTGTATATTCTTAGTATTAGAATGGAAGGATGAGTTCTTTGCAAGATTAAAGGCACTCTGGCTATCACAGTACAACCTGAAGTTCTCCTACTTCTTTGTCAATTCCTCCAGAAACCTTTGTAATCAAATCATCTATTTACTAGCCTTTGTAGCAACAAGATACTTTGCTTCCATTGTTTAAAGTGAAACAACCTTTTGTAGTTTCGAAATCCAACTTATTGTTGTTCCACCTACAGTAAAAACATACCCTGTGGTGCTCCTCCTACTATCTTTATCTCTTTCCATCTCTGAATCAAGATATCCCTGTAGAACAATGTTTGAACCTCCAAAACATAATACATGAGTAGTAAAACCTCTCAAATACCCAAGAATCCACTTTACTACCTCCCAATGTTCTTTACCTATATTGGTCATGTACCTTATCACAACTCCCATTGCATGTGCAATATCTTGTCTTGTGCATACCATCACATACATCAATCTACCAATTTTTTATGGATAAGGGACCCTAGACATGTATTCTATCTTCTCATGTGTCTTGGGACACATTTCCTTGGTAATTTGAAATGGTTGGCCAAATGTGTACTAATTGGTTTTTCATTCTATATTCTAAACCTTTCCAACAAGTTCTCTATATACTCACCCTAAGAGAATGTCATTTTATGATTTTTCTTGTCTCTTGTTATTCTCATACCAATAATTTTCTTTGCAACACCCAAATCCTTCATCGCAAATGAATTAGCTAGTTTCCTTTTTAGAAAATTCATATCCTGCATGTTATACCCTACAAAAATCATGCGATATACATATAATATCAATATAATAGAGCTTCCATTTTATAGCCTCTTAAAATAAACACGGTGATCGAGATGACATCTACTATAACCTTGTTCTATCATAAACCTGTCAAACTTCAAATACCACTTCCTTGGATCTTTCTTTAGGCCATACAAGATCTTCTTCAACCTACATATAGAATTATCATTCCCTTTCACCTCATACCCCTATGGTTTCTGCATATAAATCTCTTCATCCAAATCCCCACGGAGAAAAGTTGTTTTTACATCTAATTGTTCAAGATGTAAATATTCTACTGCCACCAGACTTAAAATGGTCCTAATCAAAGTCATTTTAACAATAGGAGAAAATATTTCATAAAAATATATATCTTTCTTCTCTGCAAACCCCTTTACAACAAGTTTGGCCGTGTACCTCTTTTTTCCTCCATCTTCTTCCTTCAACTTGTAAACCCATTTATTTTGCAATGCTTTTTTTTTCTGCAGGAAATTGAACCAAGTCCCAATTTTGGTTATTTACCAAGGAATCCATTTCATGTTTCATGCCTTTATCCCACTTCTTTTTATTGTCTACCTTAATTTCCTCTTCATAACTTTTTGTTTCATCGAAATCAGTCAACAATAAATAATACAATGAAGGAGAGTATTGTTCAGGGTGTCTACTTAACCTAGTAGATATTCTAACAAAAATTGCAGGAGTTTGAAGTACATGTTGCTCCTGTTGTTGTACATTTTTATTTTCTGGTACCTTAGGAGTTTCTTTTTCAATGATCTCATCAAGCACTATATATTCTGGTTTTTTTTTTCCCAATTTCTTTCCCTGTAATTGATCTTTGTATATGACCTTCTCATTGAATATGACATCTCTACTAATAATGATTTTGTGATTTTCATAATCCCATAAGAAATAACCAAAATCATTAACAATGTATCCAATAAAGGTACACTTCTTGGATTTTACTTCAATATTTCTTCTATTTACTTTATCAATATGGACAAATGCTTCACAATGGAAAGTATTCAGAAATGAATAGTTTACCTTTTTACTTGTCCATGCCTCCTTTGGAATTCCACCATACAAAGAACTTGAAGGTCCTTTTTTTATTAAGTAAACAATAATATCTACAAAATCTACCTATAACTATAAGGGCAACCCAACATTCAATCTCATACTCCTTGCACGTTCCATGATTGTCCCGTTCATCTTTTCTGACACACCATTTTCTTGTGGTGTTCCTGGAACTATTTTTTCTCTACGAATCCCATGGTATGAAAAATAATCATCAAACTCCTTGTGGCAGTATTCACCTCCATTGTCTGATCTGAGACACTACATCCTCTTTCTTGTCTCAATCTCAACCAAATCTTTCCATTTCTTAAAAGTATCAAAAACATCATATTTTTGTCGAATGCAATAAACCCAAGTTTTTCTAGTTGCATCATCAATAAAAGTAACATAATAAGGAGATACACCAAGAGATGATACCTGAGATAGTCCCCATACATATGTATTCACAAGATCCAACATTTTACTCTTCTTTTCTTTTCTGACTCGAAGAAATCTCACTCTTTTCTTTTTCCATAAACACGGTGCCCACAAAAATCCAAATCAACTTGTTTAGGATCTGGAAACAAATTCCTTTTGTGAAGTATCTACATCCCCTTCTCACTCATGTGTCCAAGCCTATGAGGCCATAGTGTTGTATCCACTCCTATAGAATCTAAAGAGATACAAGAGTCAACATTAATAGTACATAAATACAATGTACCTACCTTCTCTCCTTTTTCCATTACTAGCGATCCTTTAGTGACCTTCCACGCCTTATATGTAAATATAGATATATGACCTTCACTTTCCAACTGCCATGTTGAAATTATATTTCTTCTCAGATCTGGTATATGTCTCACCTATTTCAGTAACCATTGGTTTCCATTCTTTTGCTTTATTTTTACCTTACTCATTCCAACAATTTGACATGGTTAGTTATTGCACAAATAAACCTATCCAAAATCACCTTGAACATAATATTGAAAATATTGCCTATGGGGTGTGGCCTGAAATGAATCCCTTAAATATACTTCCAAAGACTCAGTAGTATTATCTAAAGAAATAATCAAAGCACCTTGTAACACATCACCTGTTAAGTTTTCTTTCTGATTTTTATCATGTTGTCCATCTCTTTGTTTCTTTGGAGCTATGCAATATTTCTCCAGATGTCCTTTGTTCCCACAATTCCAACACTCTATCTTTCCTAGTATAGATTTGGATCTTCCCCTCCTTGAATTCCCACGGTTCCTTGGACCGTTTCCTCTTTTTTTTTTGTCTTTCCCTATTCTCCATGATAAACACATTACCTAATGTATCACATGTGTTTTTTTGTGACATTTCCTCGCTAAGGATAACACCAATAACATCATCAAAGTTTAGAATGTGTTGATCCTCCTTTTTGTCACCTCCAATTGCCTTATCTTTCCCATATCCTGACCAATGTTTCCTAATGTCGATGCACTTTCTGCCTATTTTCCTCATTGGACATGTCCTTTAAACAATTATTGCATACCTATGAGGTAATTGATGTTTAATGTTAATTAATGGTGATTCATTAATAATTAGGATTGAATATTTGATGTTCAAGAACTTTCTAATTACTTTGGATGGTTCAAGCAGACTTCGTGAAAACAATTCCTATTGTTGAGATCATATGTACTCATTGTTTAGATCGTTTGGTACCCGTTGTTGAGATCATCCGGTACCGATTGTTATGCTCATCTCGTACCAAAATGTATTCCTAGGTGCATTTGGTACCGATTGTTACACTCGTCTAGTACCGACTTGTATGATTGTGTGCGCCTGATACCAAGTTATGCAGTTGTGCGTGCTCGATACTTGTTTCAAATTCCCAGGCTTGGTTGTTGGAACGAGATTGTTCTCGATGATTCCAAGGCATTTGTTGGTTGGAACATTCTCTGTTCATTGGAGGTCATGATACATTTCATCACTCATGCACTTCGTTTCATGAGGATGTAATCATTTTCTTAAAAATCAATGTATCATCTAATTGTAATAATTATACAAATATTTGATGTTATCTTCA
>ML835661.1:0-27065 GCA_009831015.1 Picea engelmannii | reverse complement strand
TTATGACCTTCACTAGATATTCAATGACATTGTAAGGTCCTAGTATTTTGAAGTGTGGTGGTGGGTCATTGGGTAAAACCTTGTTTGGAGCCCAAGGGGCTCTGTTATTTAGAGGATAAGGTGATTTGTCACTCATGATAGATTTTTTTTCCATTTTCCTTAGGATCAATTTTGTCCCTCTCCACTCCTGACGGATTTGGTCTGGAGTCATGATTCCTAGTTTCTACAACAAAGCTTCTAAAGGGAGAGAGTTATCATCACAAGGTGCAACCTCTTCGATGTTAACTTGATCATTCTGATAAGTGGAGGTAAGATTGTTATTTATTGTAGGTAAAGGTTCCTTTCCCATCTTGGAAAATTCTAAGTGACGTGTATACAAGTAATAATACTTGGGATCATGGAAGTCCTAAAAAAAGTGACACCAATCAACTTCAAAGGAGTAGTAAAATACAAGTCATTTTATTTTTTATTTAGGGAGAGGATTTGATTGATCATGTTCATTAATAATTTCAGCATTTCTAAACTTTCCCTTTCTTCCATACTTCATGTTTGGGAAGGTAGAGTCTCATATCAAGGACCCTCATTTTGAACTATTTCATTCCTAGGCATCTCTTTAAAATGGGGTTTCACTATAGATGAGGGAATCATACCAGATTCCTCCATTTTTTTCTCAATTTCTAGAGCACTAGTCTTGGTTGCATCTAAAGTGTGTATTGATTTATCTTTCAATATGTACTTTACATTTGGATTCATGGCAGTCATATAATAGTGGAAAAAATTGTTCCTAGATGGTTGGGAAGTAGTTGGGATTCTGTTCAAGTTGGAGGTAAATAATTGATTGAAATTACGAATTGGATCTCCCTCATGAGATGGTTGTGAAATCCTTGATAAGGGAAGCCACATCATCCACTCCTTGGAAATGTTTCTTGAAATCTTGGACCATAGTGTCATAATATGGGATACTATCATTGAGAAGCAGGCAATACCATCTCGTTGCATCCCCTTCAAATGTCCTTACAAATAGTCTAATGATGACATCAAGAAATTTTATGTCCATATGTGCTAATGCGTCATAAAAATTTTGTATATGTTCCTCAAAATTCAATGGACCAACGCCACTGAATTTGGGAAAAATATTTTGGGCATATGTAGGAATGTCATGCAGTCAGGCCAACCTCAAAGGGGTCCCTACTTTTCAAGGCATTTCCATCAAAACATATGTGGAAGGATTGAAAACAATTAAGGGAATAACCTGAGGGTTGGTGATTGTTGATGGATTGACCAATGCTTGTTTTAGTATGAGGTTTTGAATATAAGAAGAGGAATAGGGTGACTTAACTTGAATAGTAGGTGTAATAAGTTTATTTTGTTTCCCAGATGTATGTGTCTCACTACTTTCTTTCTTTCACAAACTTTGGATTCTTGTAATCCTAGGGAATAATGTTTCCCTAGTCTTAATATGTTTCTTCCCTTCCAACTTGCAAGGAGATCAGGTAATGTATTTTTATTACAAGAGAGGTATCACACTAATAATCCTACTCTTTTTGATGAGGTTTAAAAATAACCCAAATTAAACAAAAAGTTTGTTTCAGTTCTTCTCCAAGTGAAAGTTAAGGTATGAGAGTTGATCATTTCTCACATGAGTTTGAACAAGTAGGATCAAACACTAACAAGGTAAGATAAAATGAAAACTCAATGGTATTTATGGCTCCCTAATGTAATGTAATTACAAAGGAAATTGATGTTAGAAAAACAGGATTGTAGGGAAATAAAATAAAAAAATGTGGAAAAAAAACAAAGAATATACATAATACAATAGAGACAGATATGCATGGTTCACCCAATGTGGGCTACGTCCACCAGATAAATTGCCAGGTCCTTCCTTTTTATTATCAATCAAATGAAGGGATACAACCTACAACACATTCATTGTAACTTCCTCTTCTTACTCTCACAATCTCCTCTCTCATAATATAATATTCACATTCATCTACCGTCGCAATACAATTCCCCCATACATTAAAGAGGGTTTCCTTCTAGGGAAAAAAAACCCTAACATAACTTCTACTGATAGATCTATGACCTTATAATGAATGCTTCATATTTACTACAAAATAACAATATTTGAATTGCATTAAAAAAAATTGAAGATAATGAGGCTCCACAACCAACAATCTCCCACTTGGAGACTGATAAAAAAAAATCCACTGTTGTTGTACCTACTGGACTATGATCCACCTTGGCCCTCATAAATTTATCATATTCACCTTCAATCTTGAAGGCCAACTGAAACTAAGCAGGAACTCAGTTTCTCCCTGGTTACTACCTTTGTTAACATGTATGCAGGATTCTATCTAGTATGTATCTTTTCCAACTTCAATTTTCCATCTTCCAAAACAGATCATATTAAAAGGTACATGAGCTGTATATTCTTAGTATTAGAATGGAAGGATGAGTTCTTTGCAAGATTAAAGGCACTCTGGCTATCACAGTACAACCTGAAGTTCTCCTACTTCTTTGTCAATTCCTCCAGAAACCTTTGTAATCAAATCATCTATTTACTAGCCTTTGTAGCAACAAGATACTTTGCTTCCATTGTTTAAAGTGAAACAACCTTTTGTAGTTTCGAAATCCAACTTATTGTTGTTCCACCTACAGTAAAAACATACCCTGTGGTGCTCCTCCTACTATCTTTATCTCTTTCCATCTCTGAATCAAGATATCCCTGTAGAACAATGTTTGAACCTCCAAAACATAATACATGAGTAGTAAAACCTCTCAAATACCCAAGAATCCACTTTACTACCTCCCAATGTTCTTTACCTATATTGGTCATGTACCTTATCACAACTCCCATTGCATGTGCAATATCTTGTCTTGTGCATACCATCACATACATCAATCTACCAATTTTTTATGGATAAGGGACCCTAGACATGTATTCTATCTTCTCATGTGTCTTGGGACACATTTCCTTGGTAATTTGAAATGGTTGGCCAAATGTGTACTAATTGGTTTTTCATTCTATATTCTAAACCTTTCCAACAAGTTCTCTATATACTCACCCTAAGAGAATGTCATTTTATGATTTTTCTTGTCTCTTGTTATTCTCATACCAATAATTTTCTTTGCAACACCCAAATCCTTCATCGCAAATGAATTAGCTAGTTTCCTTTTTAGAAAATTCATATCCTGCATGTTATACCCTACAAAAATCATGCGATATACATATAATATCAATATAATAGAGCTTCCATTTTATAGCCTCTTAAAATAAACACGGTGATCGAGATGACATCTACTATAACCTTGTTCTATCATAAACCTGTCAAACTTCAAATACCACTTCCTTGGATCTTTCTTTAGGCCATACAAGATCTTCTTCAACCTACATATAGAATTATCATTCCCTTTCACCTCATACCCCTATGGTTTCTGCATATAAATCTCTTCATCCAAATCCCCACGGAGAAAAGTTGTTTTTACATCTAATTGTTCAAGATGTAAATATTCTACTGCCACCAGACTTAAAATGGTCCTAATCAAAGTCATTTTAACAATAGGAGAAAATATTTCATAAAAATATATATCTTTCTTCTCTGCAAACCCCTTTACAACAAGTTTGGCCGTGTACCTCTTTTTTCCTCCATCTTCTTCCTTCAACTTGTAAACCCATTTATTTTGCAATGCTTTTTTTTTCTGCAGGAAATTGAACCAAGTCCCAATTTTGGTTATTTACCAAGGAATCCATTTCATGTTTCATGCCTTTATCCCACTTCTTTTTATTGTCTACCTTAATTTCCTCTTCATAACTTTTTGTTTCATCGAAATCAGTCAACAATAAATAATACAATGAAGGAGAGTATTGTTCAGGGTGTCTACTTAACCTAGTAGATATTCTAACAAAAATTGCAGGAGTTTGAAGTACATGTTGCTCCTGTTGTTGTACATTTTTATTTTCTGGTACCTTAGGAGTTTCTTTTTCAATGATCTCATCAAGCACTATATATTCTGGTTTTTTTTTTCCCAATTTCTTTCCCTGTAATTGATCTTTGTATATGACCTTCTCATTGAATATGACATCTCTACTAATAATGATTTTGTGATTTTCATAATCCCATAAGAAATAACCAAAATCATTAACAATGTATCCAATAAAGGTACACTTCTTGGATTTTACTTCAATATTTCTTCTATTTACTTTATCAATATGGACAAATGCTTCACAATGGAAAGTATTCAGAAATGAATAGTTTACCTTTTTACTTGTCCATGCCTCCTTTGGAATTCCACCATACAAAGAACTTGAAGGTCCTTTTTTTATTAAGTAAACAATAATATCTACAAAATCTACCTATAACTATAAGGGCAACCCAACATTCAATCTCATACTCCTTGCACGTTCCATGATTGTCCCGTTCATCTTTTCTGACACACCATTTTCTTGTGGTGTTCCTGGAACTATTTTTTCTCTACGAATCCCATGGTATGAAAAATAATCATCAAACTCCTTGTGGCAGTATTCACCTCCATTGTCTGATCTGAGACACTACATCCTCTTTCTTGTCTCAATCTCAACCAAATCTTTCCATTTCTTAAAAGTATCAAAAACATCATATTTTTGTCGAATGCAATAAACCCAAGTTTTTCTAGTTGCATCATCAATAAAAGTAACATAATAAGGAGATACACCAAGAGATGATACCTGAGATAGTCCCCATACATATGTATTCACAAGATCCAACATTTTACTCTTCTTTTCTTTTCTGACTCGAAGAAATCTCACTCTTTTCTTTTTCCATAAACACGGTGCCCACAAAAATCCAAATCAACTTGTTTAGGATCTGGAAACAAATTCCTTTTGTGAAGTATCTACATCCCCTTCTCACTCATGTGTCCAAGCCTATGAGGCCATAGTGTTGTATCCACTCCTATAGAATCTAAAGAGATACAAGAGTCAACATTAATAGTACATAAATACAATGTACCTACCTTC
The DNA here is from genome assembly GCA_009831015.1 of Picea engelmannii. NCBI lineage: Eukaryota > Viridiplantae > Streptophyta > Pinopsida > Pinales > Pinaceae > Picea > Picea engelmannii. The sequence goes on along the minus strand of ML835661.1, from coordinate 22,069 downwards.
TCTCCTTTTTCCATTACTAGCGATCCTTTAGTGACCTTCCACGCCTTATATGTAAATATAGATATATGACCTTCACTTTCCAACTGCCATGTTGAAATTATATTTCTTCTCAGATCTGGTATATGTCTCACCTATTTCAGTAACCATTGGTTTCCATTCTTTTGCTTTATTTTTACCTTACTCATTCCAACAATTTGACATGGTTAGTTATTGCACAAATAAACCTATCCAAAATCACCTTGAACATAATATTGAAAATATTGCCTATGGGGTGTGGCCTGAAATGAATCCCTTAAATATACTTCCAAAGACTCAGTAGTATTATCTAAAGAAATAATCAAAGCACCTTGTAACACATCACCTGTTAAGTTTTCTTTCTGATTTTTATCATGTTGTCCATCTCTTTGTTTCTTTGGAGCTATGCAATATTTCTCCAGATGTCCTTTGTTCCCACAATTCCAACACTCTATCTTTCCTAGTATAGATTTGGATCTTCCCCTCCTTGAATTCCCACGGTTCCTTGGACCGTTTCCTCTTTTTTTTTTGTCTTTCCCTATTCTCCATGATAAACACATTACCTAATGTATCACATGTGTTTTTTTGTGACATTTCCTCGCTAAGGATAACACCAATAACATCATCAAAGTTTAGAATGTGTTGATCCTCCTTTTTGTCACCTCCAATTGCCTTATCTTTCCCATATCCTGACCAATGTTTCCTAATGTCGATGCACTTTCTGCCTATTTTCCTCATTGGACATGTCCTTTAAACAATTATTGCATACCTATGAGGTAATTGATGTTTAATGTTAATTAATGGTGATTCATTAATAATTAGGATTGAATATTTGATGTTCAAGAACTTTCTAATTACTTTGGATGGTTCAAGCAGACTTCGTGAAAACAATTCCTATTGTTGAGATCATATGTACTCATTGTTTAGATCGTTTGGTACCCGTTGTTGAGATCATCCGGTACCGATTGTTATGCTCATCTCGTACCAAAATGTATTCCTAGGTGCATTTGGTACCGATTGTTACACTCGTCTAGTACCGACTTGTATGATTGTGTGCGCCTGATACCAAGTTATGCAGTTGTGCGTGCTCGATACTTGTTTCAAATTCCCAGGCTTGGTTGTTGGAACGAGATTGTTCTCGATGATTCCAAGGCATTTGTTGGTTGGAACATTCTCTGTTCATTGGAGGTCATGATACATTTCATCACTCATGCACTTCGTTTCATGAGGATGTAATCATTTTCTTAAAAATCAATGTATCATCTAATTGTAATAATTATACAAATATTTGATGTTATCTTCAGAATTGAATTGTAATGGTTGCTTCTCTTTAAAGAGAGATATACTTGTATATGAAATGATATAGAGAGATAAAATAAAGCATAGTTATGTTGTAATTTTGGTTCTAGAATGATTGTGCATTGTACCTCCATTTTTCTGAAGTAATGATATAATTTTTGTTTATGGATTATATGTTTGCATTTACATATTCTCTGCTGTAATATTTTCTTAAGAGTTGTATTGTTGGTATGGAAAGGGCCCTCCGAACCAAATAAGGTAAGTCTCTTTGTAATTGATTGTGAATATGATTCTGATTTTCTATGTGTGTGAATAGAGTGATTTCATGTTTTGATTACAACATTTAATTCCTTCGTTGTTATGTTTCAGTGATGCATTTGGTAGAAGGTCACATGGATGTGTGGTAATTTTTAGTAAGAGAAAGTTGTGTGTGTAATGTGAGATCTCTATGTGTCATGATTTCTGAGTAATGATTTGACATCTTTGTGTGAGTATGCGAAAAAATTTATTCAATTTAAGTGCTTTAGTGTTTTGTCTAGACAAATGTTGTAGTGTTTGTTTTTGTTATAAAAATCTAAGCACAGGTTGGATCTCCATATTTCACCATACATGAGCCTGCAATGGAGAATTCTACCATACTTATCTTTCTTTCCACGAATTGATTAGGTTACACTTTGTATACACAGGAACAATTAAGACCTCCATCTCTCACCATACATGCACTTATAATGGAGTGTTTTACCCTGCCTGGTAATTTTTTTAATATCGATTAAGTTTCCAGAGTGTTAATTGTTGTTTGTGTGGTTGTCCCAAGAGACATAATCATAGTTCATATTTATATTTCATGAGCCAGCAATGAACAGATCCATCCCCTGAGAAAGAATTATAGATTATATGTTTGTTGATCAATTTTTCTTTTTGAATTTTGAATTGTGTGTGTGGAGTGTTATTTAAAAGGTGTGAAACAAAGTATTTGGTTTCAAAAATGTTTTCTTACATAGACTATTGTCAGGAGACATATAAAATTATTTGTTATCAATACATACAACGCATCAACTCTATTGATTATGAAACCAGATTGACATATTAAATGATTGCAATATATTGAACATATAATTGCACCAACATTTTGGCGTCATTGTCGGGGAGCTGTAAATGGTAATAGGTAGTGTTTTCATTAGATTGATTTTATGGTTTTGGAGTTGTTTTAAGGATTCCCTGAGGGCAGGGAGAAGATGGTAAGATGTGAGGGAAGATCCCACACATCCACCTTAGTGGGGTTGCTCCAAATCCAGGTTGTCCTCTTACCTTCAGTAGTTGAATTTTGTGTGAGTTAGTATTTAGATCTTATTTTTATGCATAAACATAGAGATAGCAAAGGTAGATTTGTTACATCTAAAATTGCAGAAAATTCAAGAAAACCCCCTAAAGTTACAGAAAAATCAAGAAAGATCCCCCATACTAGCTCAGCTAATGTTTGTGTAGGAAAAATCTTCAAAGGGGAGAGTTCAAAGGCAGAAATTGAAACTACAACCAAAGGTCCCAAATCTGAAGCTACTTTTCAGATTAAAAAAATATTACATCAAGCAAGAAGGGAAGCACTGGTGACCTAATCAGAAGGAAGAGTTGGAAAAGAGATAGACGTAGTGGTAGAAGAGGTTGAATCTTCCATTGGAGAAACACACAAAGTATTGGAATAGTTGGATATACCAACCAACCTAGTGGTTGAACCATCATTTAGTGGGGAGACATCACCAGCAGCCTATAACGTGTTATTTAGAGATATGGTGGATGAAGAGAGCAATGCAAACAATGAAACAGAGACATTTGGATTCCCAATATTATACATTACCAGAGATGTTTCTATGAAGAATATTCCATTTTCATCACTACCTCACTTCCATGGTATGTCAATAGAATATCTTGATTCATTTTTGTTTGAATTTGATATACTATGTAGGAGTTATAATTACATTGATAGTGCACAAAAACTAAAACTCTTTCCAACCACACTTAAAGACTCAACATTAAGGTGGTTTATGAGCCTAGGGAAACACACTATATTATCTTGGGATGGTATGAAGGAGACCTTCCTCCAGAAATATCATGACTATTGCAGAACTAAGTATGCTAGGAATGACATATTTAAAATGCAGTAGTTTGAGGAGGAAAGTTTGGAATATTACCTAGAAAGGTTCCTATATAACTATCAAAAGATGAAATAATTTTCCTTAGACACAGCCACGGTTAGGAACATATTCCTAAAAGGTATAAGGGATGACTTTATTGAGGTACTAAACCTCATGATTTCTGGGGATGTATATCAAAAACCATTTGTAGACATTGCAGACTATTGTAAAAGGTACTCTCACAGCCAAGCCAAAATAGGAAAAAGTGTAAGGGATCCTATAGGAAGAAATACCAAACCTTCTCCAGAAGGTGTTACAAGGATAGAATTAGGGAATCTTCTTGAAAATTTCAAAACATACATCCTAAATACAATCAACATCTAGTTAGACACTATGAAAATAAAAAAGAAACAACAAGAAGAAAATGCTACTTTATTAATTTTATCTCCTCAGTGCAGGAAGAAGCACCCTGAAAAAGAATGTCATATTAATGTTATTGAAATCTGTGGCCTTTGTACAGAATATCACCCTACCAATGAGTGTCCTTCTTTACCTAGACTAAAATCCATTTTTAATGGAGGGGGAGAACCTCAGGAAACATCATATCCCCCCAAGAGAATATGGAGACAACAAAATCCTAATATGTTTTACGACCTTATGGCACAATACCCAAAACAACAATGGATTCATCCAATTCCTTATTCTTAATGGACGCATCAACAACCACAAGCCCAGCCTTGGAAACAAGGATGGAGAATCCATGCATATGGGAATGTTCCTTTTCAACCACCAACTCTTCCTACTTACCTACAATATCCTTCAAATATCTCTTAGTTTTTACCAAGATTTAATCCACTTGATTTAATTCCACCTTCCCAAATGAAACAACAAATCACCTTGCCTTTGAACCCAAATTAGCAGAAACAAATGCAAGCTTCACCTAATCCAAACCCCCCTCGGCCTACCCATATTCCTGTACAACCCATCCCTAATCCAAACAATAAACCTACTCAACTTGTACGGAATCTTGAAGTATAGACTTTCCCAACTTATGTAATAACTCCTACTTCACTAAATGAAATTCAATTGTGACACAGACCCCCAACCCTCGGGACGTGATCTGCACAGGATCGTTCTAAATTATCCTCGAGCCGAAGTAGCTCCCTCGGATCCCTATTGGAACCTCACGAATCGGATCCACAGGTCCTTCGTGAAAACCCACCCTACGCAACTTAACACCAGGCATGAGCCTTACATCTCCATGTGAACACAACTAGCCTTAGCACAAGCACCTTTCGCAACTCGCTAGTTCGTGAGTCGATGACCCTTGACTCCTCTTTCTCCAAACCTCTAATACCCGAGATGAGATACGGTTATGGCTCCTTCCTCACTAGTGCCTCTACAAGTGATCGCCAACTAGGGCCTAACTCTAGCACCCCTCGCAACTCGCAACTTCACGAGTTGGAGTGTTGAGCCCTCGTGCTCCTCCTTTGTGAAACCCTGAAGGACGATAATTCAACGATGGGTTGACCCCTTCCTAGGTGATGTGTGTCCACCACCTGTCACCCACTTCCGTCTTTTATGTGTGCTCTATGTTTGCGCCACCTGTCAACCATGCGGTCCCCACCAAACGGACGTGACATGTGTTGGAAATACTAAAACAACTGAGAGGGGGGGGTGAATCAGTTGTATGTAAGCTTAAACAATTTTAAGTCTGTTAAAACATTATTAATATTTCTTCATGTGGTCATCAACAATATACAACATATAGACAGTAAACGTAAAGACCATCAGTCACACATAAAGTACACACAGAGACAGATTTTCACAAGGAAACCCATAAAGGGAGAAAACCTCTTCTTCTTTGAAATGATAGGAAATATTTTTTAGTTATGTACATCATTTACAATTGAGCACCAACTCAATGTGAGGCTGCTACCTCTGTTTTACAAGCTGCAACTTGTTTGAGAGCACCAAAACTCTAGTTTCTCTAGCACCCACTAGAAGGAAGCACCAACTCCCTGAATATTCCAGCACCAACTGGATGGAAGCACCAACTTCCTGAATGTTCCAGCACCAACTGGATGGAAGCACCAACTTCCAGTTACACAGGCTCCAACCTGTATAATAGAGAACACTTGTTCTCCCTAGCACCACCCAGCCACCCTAGTTTCTCTGGCTGCAACCAGATGGAAGCTACAACTTCCTGTGTTCAAGCTCCCACTTGAACCTCTGAGGAAAACAGTCCTCCCGAGCACCTCCCTTCCACCCTAGAATATGAATGAATACGAGTGACTAAATAAACATTCAACTTAACATATAAATCAGTTCTTACCAATCTTTCTTTGTTCTGCTAATCTGGTCTTCTGCTCACTGTTCTGCTGCTCTTCTCTTCTTTTGTCTGTTCAGCAGGTATGCACTGCATCAACTCGTGCTCTCATTCTACTCTGCTTCAACTTGCTCTGTTATTCTACTCTGATTTTTATCTCACTCTGCACATATGCTCAATTTCATATTGCGCATCCTCTCCTTTTTCCTTTCTTACTGTTTCATTCTTTTTCCTCCAGAACAGCCAACCTTACACAATCTGTCTCATCTTCTTTTATGTATACCTTCCCGACGGTTCCACTTTTCCTTCCCTTAGCCGAAACAAGAACACCTGTCCTAGCTCCTGAAACGCTAACCGATTCATCATCATGAGTCTGTTTCTCTTAACAGATTCATAACTGAAGAGTTAAATGTGTGTGGAAGAACAGTAACCCTCCGATCAATTCAAGCTTTATCCACACCATTGGATAATCTTTATTATTCTTTCCTTTTAAATCGGGTTTCAGCATTTCGGCATTTCTTTGCCCAAGTGTCTCGACACTTTCACATCACGATCTCTGAAACTCCGAAATGGAGCTTATCTAGTCTGACTCATTCTCTTCCCATGACCAAGGGCTGTGACCAAGGCTTTATGTGGAAGGCGCTTTCACGATTCTGCATATCGCGAAATCAGGATTCTTGTTGCATTGTGTTCTTGCCCTTTTGAATTCACGATCCCCGAAACTTCGATATGGGTTGTGATCAACGGTCCTGATCATTTATGTATCTGACGGTCTAGATTCAATCACAATTTTGTATATCGCGAAATCAGGTTTTTTGTTGCATTGTGTTCTTGCCCTTTTGAATTCGCGATCCTCGAAACTCTGATACGAGATGTGATCAACGGTCCTGATCTCATTCTTGTTTCAATGGCTGCAATTGAATCGCGATATCGCATATCTCGAAATCGAGGTTTTTGATGTCAAGTGACTTTGGAATTTCAAAGTCCCGATCCCAGATACTCCGATGAAGCCTCCTGTCGAGCCTCTTCTGGTGGCACCCGATCACTGCCGCACGTCCTTCCAAATGGACGGTCATGATTATGTCGAGATTTCGAGACTTTCAATGTCCCGGTTCTCACGACCTTGAGAACTTCGATCTCTCGATGGTTGATATCCCGATGACAACTCCTCATGTCGGGACTTCTCTTCTTGCTCCTGAGGCTTATCTCCCTCGCAGTTTCTGCAGTTCTGACAGCTGTCGGTGACCCTGCACCAAATCTAACGGCTCTCGTTCTTTCGGGAAATTTGAATGGGATCCAACGGTCACTGACTCTTCTCCTCCCGATTATTGTTGCACTGCTATTCATTGTTGTTGTACTCAAGCCATCACTACAACCACAACTTTACTTGCCATCAATGACAATCATTTGCTGATTCACTGTTTGTTGCCAACACGCATTCGTTGTCTGTGCAATATTTTCCAACAACATGTGTTCACCCGAGCCCTCGACACTCGACACTTCATGACTTTAGCAATCAAGGTGAAACTCCTTCACCCTCTAAAACCCTGATACACGATGTGGTGAGGTGCCAAATCTCATGGCTCTCCTTTCTCCTCGATCGACGGTTCAGGTCGAATCACGATTTCATGATTCGAGGTTTTGTAGTGTGAAGAACTCTGCCTCCCATCTCATGATACTTGAATTCATGAAATGGACTGATGTTCCAGATCTATCCTCCTTGCGCACTCTCCTCCTGCTGCCTAGATGTAGATTAAACAGTCCATATCTTCTCCTCTCAGTATCGATCCAATGGCTATTGTTGCTCCTTCCTGAGCTCACACTCTCTCTGAGCCTTGGAAGATTTCGAATGCTTCAAAGGATGAAACCTTTGTTATTTATCCCACGAGTCCACAACCTTTAGTCTCCCCTACGTTATTCAAAACTCTACCCTACTGAGCTTTGTTCACTCTGAAACCTCAAGAGGTTTTTCAACCTCTGCACTCCTTGCAGGGTCCCTGCACACAACTGTGTTATCCATCCAAATATTTTCCTACTCTAACCTCTAAGGGATTCGACCCTTGCCTTCTCCTTCAAATGGATATTGGTGCCCTCTTGGCAGCCTCCCATTCAAGCACTCCTTACTAAACTGATAGAGTATTTAATGACTTTGTGAGTGTCTTCCTCCTCAACACTTCTCCTTCCTCTGAACTCAGAAAACAGTTCTTCTGTGCACTCTATGCACTTGCTCAATGCCCTCCTGGCAGAGCTTCCATAGAACCCTCAGTGATTTTTTTATCTTTGTGCCTTCCTCTGCACAGTCTTACCTATAAGGTGTCCAACAACCTTTAGGTTTCTCCCTAGTTCTAATACTTCCTCTCGTGCACCCTCCCAGCACAACTCTGTCCAAATTCTGCAGAATTCAAAAGTGCACTCTATGCACTGGCTTACAGAACCCATAGTGTTTTGTCATGCAACCTCTTGCATGAAGCCACAAAGAACCAAACTTGGAATCAAAGAAACCAATAGACAACAACTTATTTCTGTAACCTGCAAATACAAACTAACACACATCTACAACATATCATAAACGCATAAAGACATTCATCAACAAACACAGAATAACATGCAGGAAAAACTGCTCTGATTGTATTAATATGAAATGCCTCTTTACAATGTGAGCCCAGACTGCAACAGAGTCACAAATTCTTCTCTTCTCTCTAACCTATTCTCTGTTCTACTCTTCCCCCTCTTCAATCTAGATACAAAGAATATCTTTTTACAAAGAGGGGCTCCTCGAGCTCTTCCCTCCATCTCACCAACTCTCATTAATTTACATTCAATTACATTGAATGGATGTCTAGTCCAAATCATATCTACATCTCGACCTTACAACCATTTAAGGCAAACTTTATATAAAGCCTACACACATGCATGGTTTTTGGCTCTACCATCCTTACAACATTGAATACAATTTTTCAAAATTTGAAAAACGAGAGGGCTGCGCCTCTCTCCTTCCATTGAATGCACGCTTGATGTGTTGGCTGGATGGCACATAGCTAGCTTGGAGCGATGCTCCTGCATCATACTCCTATGTTGTGAGAAATTCATGAGCTCTTGCTCATGAGCTTCCTAACACCACTATTGAAACCCACTTAGATCCCAAACAGTTCTCTGGAGTTGTCCATCTGCTCCACTTCTTCGTTGCTGCTGCTGCATCTGTTGCCCTACTTCTATGGCAGGTTCTCCTCTGCTCAACTTCCCTTTTCTAATTGATTCTACTGATCTGATCATTAGCTTCCCGATTGATTCAATTACCTCATCCAACTGATCTAGTGGCTAGCTCTCTTTATGCAGTCTCCTCAGCTGCACTTCTTCGTCCTTATCAGTGGGCAGATGAACTAGATCCCTCATGTTATTTTCTTCCTCTGTGGCCTTAGCTTGCCACTCTGCTACGAAATTCAGTTCTCCGGTATTATCACTGAGTCTCTTCTCAGCTTCCTCTTCTGATGGATTGACTATCAGCTCTCCTGCTAGCACATCTCTAGCTTCCTCCAGCTGCTTCCCAGACTGGAATTTTGTTTCATCTCCTACTGCATGCCTCGACACTGCAGTCATCATCTGTTCATCTCCCTGTCTAAAATTTATGAGCGATTCCTCGGAATGCTCCTCTGCTAACATCTGCATGACTGTCTACTCATGGAATTCATCTACTAGCTCTGGATGGTTCAACCAATCCTCCAAAATCTCCAACTCCATCTCCCATCAAGTGAGCATCTTATCTGTGTGCTCCTCTTCTTTTCCTTGGGTAGCTTTTGATATCTGCTCCTTCATCATGAAAGTCTCTCATGGTTGTCGTTCCTTTTTCGTACCTGCATCATAGACATAGTTAAATTTAAAATCATTTGGCCCCATGGCCTCCTTCTTAGATTCTTTTTGCACTATACTCTCATGCGCAATGCTTGTATTAGCCTCTACTAGATTATTTGGTAGGAATACTCGAATTCCCCCAATCATCAGAATACTTTTGTGACCTTCCTTCTCTGTCAGCTCCTCTTGTTGATATGAACTCACCTCTGAGTTCATCTTCTCTCCCTTGACCACTTGGCAGCATGGAATTTTTCTGTTTCCCACTCGACAGTCTATGAGATCCTCCAGCGATCTCATCTCATTCTCAACGTCACTGATATTTATCCCAGTCTCTGATTCGCAAGTGTGAACCAATCCTCCTCTGTCACCGAGGCTTCTAATACGCCTCAACCATTTCTTCAGCAGTCTCTGCTGCCTTCGGGCCAATAAATACTGAACTGGCCACTTTACCCTTCTCTTTATGGGCCATTCATATACCCAATGCGGTTTTGCATCCTGCTGCATCTGCAGTGCAAGCTCTTCCATTCTCGCCCTTATCTCAGCGAGCTCTTCATCCATCTCATATTTTCTATGCTGCTGGTGGTTCTTCTTTCCACCATGTCCATGGCCTTCAATAGCCATCTTCTTATTCCTGTCTGCCCTCCTCGCAAACTTGTTGTTGTCACTCTGCAACCGTGAGTGCTTCCAGCCTTTCCTACAGTCCTCCTGATTATCTATTGACTACTGCGCACCTTGCAAAAATCATCATAGAGCTTCAACAATCTGTCTTCCTTTTTCTCTAGCTCCCTCTGCCTACAATATACAGATAAAATCAAGCTCTGATACCACCACTAACACAGACCCCCAACCCTCAGGCCATGATCCACACAGGATCATTCTAAATTCTCCTCAAGTAGATGGGGCTCCCTAGGATCCCTATTGGAACCTCAAGAATCTGATCCACATGTCCTTCGTGAAAACCCACCCTGTGCAACTTAACACTAGGTGAAAGAATTACATCTCCATGTGACCACAACTGGCCTTAGCGCAAGCACCTTTCACAACTCGCTAGTTCGTGATTCAATGACCCTCAACTCCTCTTTCTCCAAACCTATGATACCCGAGATGCAATACGGGTATGGCTGCTTCCTTGCTAGCACCTCTACAAGTGACCGTCAACTAGGGCCTAACTCTAGCACCCCTCACAACTCGCAACTTCGTGAGTTGGAGTGTTGAACCGTCATGCTCCTCCTTTGCGAAACCCCAAAGCATGATAAGTCAACGATGGGTTGACCCCTTCCCAGGCGATGTGTGTCCACCACCTGTCACTCACTTCCGTCTTTTTTGTGCGCTCTATGTTTGCGCCACCTGTCAACCACACAGTCCCCACCAAATGGACATGACATGTGTTCTCTTGAGTTCTCAACGCTCAGCACTTCACAACTTTAGTGATCAAGGTGAAACTCCTTCACCCTTCAAAACCTCGATACACGATGTAGCAAGGCACCAAATCTCATGGCTCTCCTTTCTCCTCGATCGACGGTTCAGGTTGAATCGCGATTTCACGATTCGGGGTTTTGTAGCGTGAAGAAATCTGCCTCCTAGCTCACGATACCCAAATTCGAGAAACGGACCGATGATCCAGATCTATCCTCCTTGCATTCTCTCCTCCTACTTCTTGGACATAGATTCAATAGTCCAGATATTCTCCTCTCAGTACCAATCCAACAGCTATTGTTTCTCTTTCCTAAGCACACACTTTCTCTGAGCCTTGGAAGATTTTGAATGCTTCAAAGGCTGAAACCTTTGTTCTTTATCTCGTGAGTCCATGGCCTTTAGTCTCATCTATGTTACTGAAAACTCTGCCCTCCTGAGATTTGTTCACTCTAAAACCTCAAGAGGTTTCTCAACCTCTGCACTCCTTGCAGGGTCCCTGCACACAACTGTGTTATTCATCCGGAGCTTTTCCTTCTCAAACCTCTAAGGGATTCGAACCTTGCCTTCTCCTTCAAATGGATATTGGTACCCTCTTAGAATCCTCCCATTGAATCACTCCTTACTGAACCGACAAAGTATTTAATGACTCTATGATTTTCTTCCTCCTCGACACTTCTCCTTCCTCTGAACTATGAATAGATTTCTTCTGTGCACTCTATGCACTTTCTCAATGCCCACCTAGCAAAGATTCCACAGAACCCTCAGTGATTATGTTATCTCTGTGCCTTCCTCTACACAGTCTTACCTCCAAGGTGTTCAACAACCTTGAGGTTTCTCCCTGGGTCTAATACTTCCTCTCGTGCGCCCTCCTAGCACAACTCTGTCCAAATTTCGTAGAATTCAAAAGTGCACTCAATGCACTGGCTTACAGAAACTGCAGTGTTCTGTCATGCAACCTCTTGCATGAAGCCACAAAGAACCTGAATTGGAATCAAAGAACCCAACAGACAATGAATTATATCTGTAACCTGCAAATGCAAACTAACACACATCTACAACATATCATAAACGCATAAAGACATTCATCAACAAACACAGAATAACATGCAGGAAAAACTGCTCTGATTATATTAATATGAAATGCCTCTTTACAATGTGAGCCCGAATTGCAACAGAGTCACGACTTCTTCTCTTCTCTCTAACCTATTCTCTATTCTACTCTTCCCCCTCTTCAATCTAGATACAAAGAAGATATTTTTACAAAGAGGGTCTCCTCGAGCTCTTCCCTCCATCTCACCAACTCTCATTAATTTACATTCAATTACATTGTATGGTTGTCTAGTTTGAATCAGATCCAGATCTCATCCTTACAACCATTTAAGGAAAACTTTATCTAAAGCCTACACACATGCATGGTTTTTGTCTCTACCAACCTTACAACATTTAATACAATTTTTCAAAATTTGAAAAATGAGAGGGTTGTGCCTCTCTCCTTCCATTGAATGCGTGCTTGATGTGCTGGCTGGCTGGCACGTAGATGGATTGGAGCGATGCTCCTACATCAAATTGAGATATAGGAAAGTCTTGAATAAACTAAATTCTATAGTGGTTATTATAGAATAAGATCATATAGATGACCAGCACAATGAAGAAGAAGACATTCATGTACAAGAGGAAATTCCCCCTCACACTCCTCAACCATCAAAAATACATTAGGAAACTAATCCTCCACCCTATCCAGAAAGGCTACTTGTGAAAAAACATGAGGTACCTCTATGACATGACATAGAAGTTGAACTAAGGAATATATGTGTAAATATTCCCCTACTCAAAGCCATTAAAGATATTCCTATCTATGCTAAAATTATAAGGGATCTTTGCATCAAAAATCCTAGAAGGAAGAGGAAGGAACCTCCCATCATACAGTGGTTGGAAAACTATTAGAAATTCCATCCAAATATAATGACCCAGGAAACTCAGTGGTGATTGTAGAAATTAATGGTGTTTCTTTGTCAAATACACTTATTGATCTAGGAGCAACAATAAATGTTATGATTGTTGACACTATGTGTACGCTATAACTAAATCATTTAAGGCCAACACAGACCTTCTTGGAATTGGCAGAAAAATCAATCATCAACCCAGTAGGAATCCTAGATGATGTAATAGTTACCTTAGCCTCTTGGGAGTATCCTATGGACTTCTTGGTAATTCATTCAAAATCCTCAAAACCTGGACATCCAGTTGTCCTTGGTCGACCTTGGTTGGCCATTGTTGAAGCATTTACTAGTTGCGATCATTCTATGGAGATGACAACTTATAATGGAACCCACAGTCATAAACTTGTTCTCTTTCCTCCTACCCAACCAGCCACTGAAGTTCCTGTATGGCTATAGAATCCCTATGGGGAGGATAATTGTTCTCAACTCTTGTTAACACTTGAGAAAGTGAAGGGAGTTCAAGAACAAACTGAAGAATAGATTTTAAGCATATTTTTAGCCAATACATAATGCATTGAGTATCCTCAATATTTTCCAGAATTCACACATATTTTCAACCCTGAGTTTCGAGAGGTTTGCCATCCCTCCACTTCTACATTAGTTATTATATCATCAATAAGTGGAGAAGAGGAGTCAGTTGTCTGGACTGTTGAAATCAGTCTGAGGAAATCCCTGTATATAAATTCTGTCCTAGAATCAGATCAACAACAAAAATTGATCGAAATGATTCAAGGACAGTTTGTTGCTTTTGCATGGGATTACTCCGATATGAAAGGAATTCACCTTGATACATTTATACACCATATTTACACCAATGATAAAATTAGAATCATTAGGGAGCCCCAAAGAAGAATGAACCCATCATTAAAATACATAGTGAAAGAAGAGCTCCAAAAACTCCTACATGTCAATTTTATTTATCCTATTTCAGATAGAAAGTGGGTGTCTCCATTAGTTATTGTCCCCAATAATAATGGAAAATGGATAATTTGTGTGGACTTCAGGGAGATGAACAAGGATACCTATATAGATTATTTCCCCTTACCTTTCATAGATTAGGTCTTGGACACCTTGTCTGGGAAGAGGTATTTTATTTCTTAGATGTGTTTAGTGGGTATAATCAAATCCAAATTTCCCCTAAAGATCAAGAGAAAACCACATTCACTTTCCCATGGGGTACTTATGCTTATAGGGTTCTTCCCTTTGGTTTGTGTAATGCCCCTTCCACCTTCCAGAGATTTGTCCTAGCTATTTTTTCTTATTTGACCCATGACTGTGTAGAATTCTATATGGACGACTTCACAGTATATGGGGATGATTTTCAACAACCATTGGACAATTTGGAGAAAATATTGATTAGGTGTAGAGAGACTAATCTTTCCCTCAGCCATGAAAAATATAGAATGATGCTCACTGAAGGGATTGTCTTGTGTCATCATATTTCTAGTACCAGAATAAGGGTAGCTCACAAAAAGAAGTTAGAATCTTCGTAGGGCATGTTGTATATTACATGAGATTCATTCAAAATTTTGCAAACTTGGTTGCCCCACTGTTCAAATTATTAGAAAAGGAGGTTGAATTCCATTGGGATGAGCAACGCCAGATTTCTTTTGAAATTTTAAAGAAAAATATTTCCAGTGCCCCTATGTTAAGAGGACCGAATTGATCTCTTCCCTTTCATATTTGCATTGATGCCTCAGATACTGCTTTGGGAGTTGTTCTATGACAAAGATAAAACCAACTCCCCTATGTTATCTACTTTGTCAAAAAAAATCTCTCCCCTATTGAAGTGAATTACATTATCACTAAAAATGAATTCTTATCAGTGGTTCATTCCATTAATAAATTCAGACACTGCTTAACAGGGTATGAGGTTTTTGTATACACCGACCACTCAGCTATTAGATTTTTAATGAATAATCCTGTGACAAATGCTAGAGTTACTAGATGGTTGCTACTAATGCAAGAATTCAATATTATTATCATTGACAGACCTGGCAAAGATAACCTTGTTGTTGATTTCCTATCTAGACTTATTCATACAGGTGATAATGCACCAATGGATGAAAATTTTCCAGATGAATGTATGTTTGTTATTTCTACTTACATTCCTTGGTATGCAGATGTGGAAAACTATCTTGTAACAAGGAAATTACCTCATAATTTGTCCCTTTGAGAAAAAAAGAGGATTATTCAGTTAAGCGCAAATTATATGTGGCATGATGACTATCTATATTGTACATGATCTGATTTGGTGATTAGAAGATGTGTACGAGAGGATGATATGTATGATATATTCTAAGCCTACCATGATGGAACATGTGGAGGCAATTGTGTTGATAAGAGGACAACATACAAAATACTACAATCAAGCTACTATTCGCCAACCATTTTCAGGGATACAAAGAAATATGTGGCCAGTTGTGATGATTGTTAGAGGATGGAGAAACCAACCCTAAGTGATGAGATGCCTCTCCAAGCTCAGGTAGTAATTGAACCATTTGAGAAATGGGATTTGGACTTTGTAGGCCCTATTAACCCCATGTCTAGAAGAAGAAGCTATATACTGGTCTGTACAGATTATGTGACTAAATGGGTAGAGGCTAAATCTCTGTACTCTATAAATGAAAAATCAGTTATTGATTTTCTGTTTGAAGACATCTTTACTCGTTTTGGTGTTCCTTGAGAAATAGTGACAGACCAAGGAACCCAATTTACCTCCAATTTGGTCAAAGCTATTACTGAACAATATCATATTAAACATAAAAAATCCTCACCTTATCACCCCCAAGCAAACAGATAAGTGGAATCAACCAACAAAGTGATAGAGACTATACTTACCAAGACAATTCAGTTGCACCATAAATATTGGGTGGATCGGTTTCCTGAAGCCTTATGGGCCTAGAGAACAACTTGGAGAAACACAACTGGTCATACACCTTATGAATTAGTGTATGGGAAGCAAGTGTTGCTTCCCATATAATTTCAAGTAAAAACTTCCAGGACTGCTATGCAATTGGGAATGGATTTGGATGAATCCCAAAAATAGAGGATATTGCAGCTAAATGAACTTGATGAAATCATACAATATGCTCTGTAGAGGACTACACTTAATCAAGAACAAAGGAATAAATGGAATGACAAGTATATCAAGAAGAAATATTTTCAGCCTGGTGATTGGGCCCTTCTATATGATAGTAGGTTCAAGAGTTTCAAAGGTAAATTCTCCACTTGATGGTTGGGACCCTATGAAGTAGACACAAATTATGACAACGGTTCAGTGAAGATAAATACTATTGATAAAGATCATACCTCCTTTGTTGTAAATGGGCATCAGTTTAAAGTATATCATAAGCCTATGTCTAAAGAGGATTTTATCAAACAAGTTCTTTAGAATTATGAAATGCAATTGGTAAGCAAGAGGGGTTCTCCTCCTGTTGAACCACCACTGTAAGTTTTTGTTGTGTGAATTGATTTAACTTTGTACATATAAATATATAGTTGTGCGTTAGATAGTGATTTTTGGTGTTACTAACAAAGGAATACTTTTTTTTTGTTCTCATGTAGATAAGAAATAATGAGGACATCTACCAGAGGTGATTTTATTCCTTTACCCAACCCTGGTAGACTACTCATGGGAAAGGAGAAAATTGGATTTTTATTTAAGTTTTTCAGACGCCTAAAAATTGAAAACACTGGAAAGCATTAACTGATCTGGACTCGATAAAAATCCACAGGACAATATAAGGAGTTTTCTTTAAGTTTTTCGAACTCCTAAAAATTGAAAACATCGGCGAGAATTAACTAACATGGGCTCGAGAAAAATCCACATGACAGTATAAGGATTTTTCTATAAATTTTTTAGACTCCTAAATATCTAAAAATTGAAAACACCGGCGAGCATTAACTGATATGGGCTCGATAAAAATCCATGGGACAATAGTAGTTAGGTTCTTGTTTCCAATAAAATGGAAGTGGAAACAAAAGTAGTGGTTTGTTTGGTTCCAAAAAGAGAAGGCTTTTGCACCTATACAGGAGGATATCCAGCTACATTTTCCTTCTTATTACAGAGCTTGGAGCCCAATCATTGGATCTTTTGCCTCATTTTATGATACTTCCACTGCATTTTCAAAATTTCATTCAGATCCATTATGATTTGCCTATACTAGTGTGTTGTTCATAATTTTTCAACATGATTCATTCAGAGGAACAAATCCATATACAACATTAGTGAGTACCAACCTCTACTTCAGCTTGACCCTCAGAACATGTTTAGACATGAATAACAAACCTACAAGATTCCAGGTACTTTTCCAAAGTTCGTCTGGTACTGAAAAAGTTTCTCTGTGTTGTTCCAATATTTAAAAAATCCTCTAAGCTAGTCTGGTACTAAAACGATAGTGTTGTGATGATCTAGTACTGAATTTGTGCTCTGATATTAACGAGGGGATTTGGGTAACATTGCTCTACATTTTATATTGCTTTAATGATTTGAATGTATTCCAAGTAATAGAGGTATGGACTCAATGTTTATTCCTTTTTATTCAGAATCACAAGAATTTTTCATTTTACATATGGTTACCCTCATATTCCCTTTTTATTTTGAGTCACTAAACCTCCATATAATTATTTTCTAAGGTTCTTCATGATTCCCCTTGTTTCAAAATCAATGATAATGTACACAAATCTCTTCATAAGGTGATCGTCCAGTTTGGCAAATCTTGTCAAAAATTCTCGTCTGTATGATGACAAAACTATGATTATACCACTTCATATGAACTCATGTTGTTTAAACTTATGAAGTTGAATGCTACCCAATGGTGAGTTTTGGTAACATCACCCACATTCGTCGTAATCATTGCGGAAACCGGTAGGAGTGGGATGTGACACTACTTGTGGGTATGATCATCACCTTATCCATGAACACAATCCTTAGACATGATTTCTAAATTCTTCCTTACTTTGCTATCATTTCAAAGAATTGACCATTGTCCTCTCATTTTCATTATATATGCTCGTTAATTAACCATCCAGATGAGCGTTAATTAAGCATTTTTTTGTTATACACCACTTGATTCACTCCTATTATCTCTTTACTTTGCCTCCATCACCATGTTCTCGTAATTTTAAGTCCAGTACCAAACCCTCGCCTAAATTTTGTTACCCATACTTGTTTTAAAATTTGTCTTTAATTCATCATGGGGGTTGACAGGCACGAACCAGTGTTTCATCTATATAGAGAAACAAAGGAGTATCAAGCTTGCAAATAAAAATTTGAAAAGGATGGTCGGGTTCCCTTCTTAGAAAAATTTAGAGAACATCATGAGGGGGTATATCGTGCCTTCGTCCAGAGTTATGATGGAGAGAGCATCTAGTTGGGTGACCTAAAACTAACAATTATTGAAGCTACCACAGAAGAGGCAACTAGGTTACCTTCCACTGGAGAGAAGTATTTCAAAGGCATCATTGTGGGCAGGGGCATCTATCAAAACAATTTGAAACCCGAGCACCTGGACCCAGATTGGATGAAAGGTATCTCCAGAGGTTGGATCATAGAGGAATATTGTACAATGCTTTTCTTCTTACAGAAATTTTTATTGCGAAGGGAGGTATGAAGTAACATTTCTTTATCATTTAAGGCTTTTATTGCATTTTGAAGGAGTCCCACACATAGAATTTCCTCATTTCCTGTGGATGAGTCTAAACAATATGGTGAGGGGTGTTAAGTCTGCATCCAAGAAACCCGAAACCAGTCTTTACGACCATGGACTGATGAAAATATTGGTTGTCCATGAATTGAGAAAATGAGACAATAGTTGGAAGAAATTCCTCACAGAAAAATTTGCTCACGAGAATTCTAAGTCCGTATAAGGGAGTGTAAAATGGGAACATAGTAAAGGGTAAGACGGGAAGAAGGGAGATAACATAAAGAAAGGAAAGAAATTTAGTAATAAAATCGATCATGTTGGCCCTAGATCACCACAATATGTAAGTAAATTGGACAAAGGGAAGACAATAGTTTTAGAATAAGAGCTTGCACCTACGGTGGCACAATCATCCAACATCAAGAAAAATTGACTAGACCTATCCACGAAAAGTAAAACACAAATCGATGTGAGAAAGAGGAAGAAACAGAGGTTTGGGAGAGATGTTGGGAAGGTTGTAGACACTATCCCCAAGGTAATTGTTGAAGTACTTCACAAAAAGGATGGGGAAATTACATAAAGTGTTACAAAAGGAGTTCTTGAAATACCCAGGAACAAGTTTGGGAAATTGCAGAGAATACTCCAGAAGTTATTGTTAAAGTGCCTAAAGAAAAAGGTGGAAAAGTAGAAAAGACTCCTAAATTGAGAGTCAACAGCAAGAGGAAATCCATGTTCCTGTTATCACACCTGAGGAAGTCCCAGGTCCAAGACAAAGAACCACTCGGAGTATGGTTAAGTAGGGGATAGTTCTTCATGCCCCTTCTTTTGCAGAAGATCCAGTGGACATTCCAACTTCACCAGAGAAATAAGAGATGTATGTGGAGAATATTAGTGAAGCAAAGGAATTAGTGATAGAAACACTAAAGGACTTAAGGAGAGAATTTGAAGCCAAGGAAGAGATAACAGAAAAGCATCACATGAACCAATCAACTCCCTGACCAAACATCAGTTGGAATTAAAAGTTAAAAACCTTACAAAATAGAATGGAGAGTTGAAACAAGAAATAGAGGAGTATAAAGTGTTGGATAGGCATATCAAGAAAGAGAACGCATAGTTGAAGAAGAATAACTACATACTACAGGGAGAGCATGATTAGGTCTCTGCCAAGTTGAACAAAGTTTTGTGCCTAGTCCAGTATACATGAGTCATTAAGAGGGAGCTCAAGGATGAGGCTTCAGGGATGGATATCTTAAAACCAGGCAGCTAATGTTCAAGAAAGGTATAGGATGAGCACTAGTTTTGAAATTTTGAAGACTAACTCATCATTTTTGCATGAGGGCATGCAATGACTTAGGCATAGGGGAAATTTTGAGCCTCCTTTTTGTCACCTCCAATTGCCTTATCTTTCCCATATCCTGACCAATTTTTCCTAATACTGATGCACTTTCTGCCTATTTTCCTCATCAAACATGCCCTTTAAACAATTATTGCATACCTATGAGGTAACTGATGTTTAATCATAATTTATGGTGATTTATTAATAATTAGGATTGAATATTTGTTGTTTAAGAACTTTCTAGTTAATTTGGATGGTTCAAGAAGACTTCATGACAACAGTTCATGTTGTTGAGATCGTTTGGTAATCGTTGTTGAGGTCATCTGGTACCCATTGTTGAGATCATCTGGTACCGATTGTTATGCTCACATGGTACCGACTTGTATGTCTGTGTGTGTCCAATACCGATTGTTATGCTCGTTCGGTACCGACTTGTATGATTGTGTGCATCCGGTACCAAGTTATGGAGATCTACGCGTCCGGTACCTGTTCTGAATTCCCAGGATTAGATGTTGGAATGATATTATTATAGATGAGTCCAAGGAATTTGTTGGTTCAAACATTCTTTGTTCACTGGAGATCATGATACATTTCATCACTTATGCACTTCGTGTCATGAGGGTGAAATCATTTCCTTAAAAATCGATGTACCATCCAATTGTAATAATTATACAATTATTTGATGTTATCTTCAGACTTGGATTGTAACGACTGCTTCTCTTTAAAGAGAGAGATCCTTATAGATGATAGGATATAGAGAGATAAAATAAAGCACAGTTATGTTGTAAGTTTTGTTCTGGAACGATTGTGGATTGTACCTCCATTTTTATGAAGTAATGATATAATTTTTGTTTATGGATTATATGTATGCGTTTACATCTTCTCTTCTATAGGATTTTCTTAAGAGATGCCTTGCTGGTATGGGAAGGGCCCATCGACCCAACTAAGGTAAGTCTCTTTGTAATTAATTGTGAATATGATTCTAATTTTCTGTGTTTGTGAACAAAGTAATGTCGTGTTTTGATTACATCATTTAATTCCTTTTTGGTTATGTTTCAGTGATGCATTTGGTAGCAGGTCACATGGATGTATGGTAATTTTGAGTAAGAGAGAGTTGTGTGTGTAATGTGAGATATTTGAATGTCATGATTTCTGAGTAATGATTTGACATCTTTGTGTGAGTATGCGAGAACAATTATTCAATTTAAGTGCCTTAGTGTTTTGTCTAGAAAAATGTTGTAGTGTTTGTTTTTGTTATACAAATCTAAGGACATGTTGGATATCCATATTTCACCATACATGAGCCTGCAATGGAGAATTATACCATACTTATATTTCTTTCCTTGAATTGATTAGGTTATACTTTGCATACACAGACACAATTAAGACCTCCATATCTCACCATACATGCACTTATGATGGAGTGTTTTTACCTACCCGGTAATTCTTTTAAGATTGATTAAGTTTCAAGAGCATTAATTGTTGTTTGTGTGGTTTTCCCAAGACATAGAATCATAGTTCATCTTTATCTTTCATGAGCCAAAAATGACCAGATCCATCCCCTGAGCAAGAATTCTAGATTATATGTTTGTTGATCAGTTTTGTTTTCTGAATTTTGAATTGTGTGTGTGTGGAGTGTTATTTGAAAGGTGTGAAACAAAGTATTTGGTTTCAAACGTTTTTTCTTACATAGACTATACTTAGTAGACATAGACAATTATCTGTTATCGGTACATATAGTACATCAACTCTATTGATTACGAAACCGGATTGACATATTAAATGATTGGAATATATTGAGCATATACTTGCACCAATAGAATGTTTGAACCAGAGACAGAGTTACTTACAGCCATGACCAATCCATTATAGTTTTCTTGCAATGAGCACAAGATCATAATTTCCCTAACCTCATCATCATAGGTCACTTTTACATAACTTAGTTGATTAGTAACCTTATTAAATTCATTTAAATGATCTGCAACATACCCACCTTCTAACATCTTCATATTAAATAATTTTTTCAATATAAATACCTTGTTGGAGGCTGA